>JAYESA010000001.1:131618287-131825787 GCA_036927795.1 Iris macrosiphon | reverse complement strand
GGACTGGCCAATTCTAAAAGGAAGAAAGTGTGCAACTTTCGTGAGATGATCTACTATTACCCAAGTAGCATCTCTGTCGGCTGGGGATCTGAAAAGTCCTGATATGAAATCTATGGTGATATGCTCCCACTTACACTCTAGAATTGGTAAAGGTTGAAGAAGTCATGCGGGTCTCTGATATTTAGCTTTAACTTGTTGATAGACCAAACATCGAGAGACAAATCGAGCTATTTCTTTATATATTCCGTTCTATAAGAAATATTGACGAATGTCTCTGTACATCTTTGTTCCTCCGGGATACACTGAATACTGCAAACTA
The DNA here is from genome assembly GCA_036927795.1 of Iris macrosiphon. Taxonomy (NCBI): domain Eukaryota; kingdom Viridiplantae; phylum Streptophyta; class Magnoliopsida; order Asparagales; family Iridaceae; genus Iris; species Iris macrosiphon. The sequence goes on along the minus strand of JAYESA010000001.1, from coordinate 131,825,468 downwards.
TGAGCTTTTGCCATAATCTCACGATGAAGGTCTCCACTTGGTACACAAAGTCGATTCCCAAAACAGAGAGTTTCGTCACTGTGAATGCTTAGTTCTGGTCTATGTCCTGCCTCACACTCTACTCTGAGACGCTGAAGCTTGACATCTGTTGGTTATGCTACCTTGATTCTTTCCACTATATTGGACTGAACTTGCAGACCAGCCATCAATGTTAAGTTTCCAGGCAATATTACTTTTATGTCCATTTCCTGAAGATCTTCTAAAATTTCTTGCTGCACTGTAAGAAAATAAGCTCATGTTCTCTGTCTCAAACCATCCACTACGATATTGGCCTTCCCAGGGTGATACTGAAGGTCAAGGTCATAGTTCGTCATTAACTCTAGCTATCTTATCTACCTTATATTGAGATCCTTCTGAGTAAAGACATACTTCAAACTATTGTGATCACTATAAAGCTCTACTCGATCTCCATAGAGGTAACGTTTCCAAAGTTTGAGTGCAAAGACAACTACTGGTAACTCCAAGTCATACGTCGAATAATTCTTCTCATGGTCTCAAAGCTGCCGAGATGCATAAGCTATAATCTTGCCATGCTGTATAGGAACATATCCCAATCCTCTGCCTGACGTGTCACAATATACGGTGAACATACCTGACCCATCTGGAAGAGTCAAAATAGGTATCGTGATCAACTTCTGCTTGAGCTTCTTGAAAGAGCTTTGACATTTATTTGTCCAATCAAAGCACACATATTTCTGTGATAGCTGCATCAAGGGTGTAGAAATTTTAGGAAAGTCTGACACAAATCTTCGATAATATTCATCTAATCCCAGAAAACTACAAACTTATGCAACTATTCAGAAAATTGGCCACGTCTCAAAGGCTTCTATCTTCTGGGGATCCACTTCAACTCCTCCTTTAGCCATAATATGCCCTAAGTATGAAATACGATCAAGTCAGAACTCGCACTTGCTGAACTTGGCATATAACTTATGTTCTCTAAGAACTTGAAGAACTGTGCGAAGATGTTGCTCGTGCTCTGCTTCACTTCGACTGTACACCAAGATGTCGTCAATGAACACTATCACGAACTTGTCCAAGTATGGCATGAAAATATGATTTATGAGATCCATAAACACTGCTGGCGCATTGGTTGCTCCAAAGGGCATTACTAGAAACTGCCAATATCCGTATCTCGATCTGAACGTCGTCTTGGGTATATCCTGCTCCCTGACTCTGATCTGGTGATATTCCAACCACAAATCAATTTTGGAAAATATCGCTGCTCCACTAAGCTGATCAAAAAAGTAGTTGATCCTTGGCAAGGGATACTTGTTCTTGATGGTTACCGCATTGAGGGTACGATAATCCACACATAATTGTGACGTTCCATCTTTTTTCTTTACAAGTAGCATTAGGACTCCCCAAGGTGATCCACTAGCACGAATAAATCCCTTGGCTCTCAATTCTTCTATCATCTGGTATAAGACTTCTAACTCTGAAGGCGTCATCCTGTAGACTCTCTCTGACACCAGTGTTGTTCCTAGAAGTAGATCAATGGTAAACTCAATCTCCCTTTCTGGTGGCATGCCTGAAAGTTCTTCTAGGAATACATATGGAAATTCTTTAACAACTCTGGGGAATTATACTTCCTTTGTTACTGCCATTCTCATGATCACTAATGAAGACTCCATTTTGCCTCTAGAAAATAAGAATTCCTTCTCACCATGGATATGAAAGATAACCTTGCCATTATGGCAATCTATCATCACGTATCGAACACTCAACAAATACATGCCTAAGATGACATCATAATCTCCCATAGAAAATTCTATCAATCTAGCAAAAAACTCTCGCCCATACACCATGACTCGATACGAGGCATAAACTCTATCGACTCCCACGATACTGTTACCAGTAAGTATATTGAGTCTTACTGATAATGATTCAGGTTCTAATCCAACTTGTGTCACAAATTGTGCAGACATAAAAGAATATGATGTACCAAAATCAAACAATACTGAAACTGAATGGGAGTTGACGAGAATAATACCTGCCACCACTTCACCTGAAGCTAATTGCTCTTCCATAGTAAGTTCTATCGCCTGGCCTCGTCCTCTCGGTGTTGGTCCTCTCTGCTGCAGACCTCCTTGCCTGGCCTGTACTGTAAACCCCCTCACCCAAAATTAGGCCTACTTTGCTTAGATAGTGAAATTAGGGCTAGTTTTGAACCCAAATAGAAATAGAACATTTTATTTATTTATTTATGCAATATTTATGTCATATAGGGCACCTTACCGTTGCTTCGATAATTGGAGCACTACACTAGCCACTGCCTTCCTACAAACTTCACACCCTTATCCTAGACATGCCCGCATACTATTCTGACCTTGGTGTAACTTATAATTATGCTCTCTTGTGCTATATTTTAGTCGCACAATAAACATCGTGGACGTTATTACCTAATTCTAAATAAATTCTAACTTTGTACCCTTGTGCGTTCCAATCGAAATTGGAGGCACAATCTTGACCGTTTTGTGCAAACCAAATTTATGATAATATTCTACACTGAATTCTCTATGTCTATGACACTTGTGCCCTACCTAATTTTATTCCCATGTACTTCTAATTAATTCCAGAACAACATGCACAATAATTTTAATTAAATTAATTTAATTTTCATCTTGTGCAATTTTCCCAATTGTTGGATATTTTTATGCAAAAATATATTAAGATGCCCACACCATTGGACAATACGTGAAGAAACCTATTTTTCCTTTCACATGAAATTTTTTCATAATTTTTGGGATGTACAAACGCACAATATCGCCCCCCTCATTTAAACCCCATCTTGTATTTTAAACCATGTAATTTATAGCCCCAACATCCTCATATGAGGCCAAGGCCCACCCCAAGGAATGTAGACCAAGGCCCAACCCAAAAGGATGTTGACCAAGGTCAAATTTTCCTTGGTCAAACCCATCCCCTTACATGTATAAATACCTCATTTTCTTTATCTTCCAAAACCTAAACTACAATACCTAGCCGACCCCCTCCTGCTACTATTTATCACCCTTCTCCCTTCGCCGGAGCAGACCGAACCCCGACGCCGCACTCACCCTCGCCAGCAACCCTGACCTCGCCTGCGTACGCCGGAGCCGTGTTGACAGCACCACAACCCGTCGGATCCTCCTCCGCCGCTGCACAACAGCCTCGACTTCCTCGAACCACCAGTCTCCACCCCCTCGACCTCTTCCCTACCACCTGCACGACCGCAGTCTCCTCCTCTTCCCTGTCCTCCCTCAACCTCCCTCGCCGAGTGTATCCGTCGGCCATCCCAATCATCGTCACCCTCGACCTCCTGTACCACAACACCGACTCCTCTACGAACTTCTCCTCCGCCTCCCTGAGACGACACCGACTGCCATTAATGCCGCCAGTCACCCCGACTGCACCTGAGCACCTTCCCCGCAGTCGAGGCCCAGTTCGCCGGACTCATCCTCGACCTCTGATCTCCGTCCTTCTACTCGACACCACGACCTCCGCAGCGGGCATCTTCCCCGCTGTACCTCGCCTGGCGCCTCCCCGCAGCCCACAGCAGCACAGCTCCTCCTTCCTGCATCCCGATCACCACCACCACCATTATCATCACCTCTCCCCTCTGTCCACCGATCAGCCGAACGCCGGAGTACCCCGCCTGTACTCGACCACGACTCCTCCCCGTAGCCACCTCCGCTGTTGCTCACCACCAACACCACCACACCACCAGCACTTCACCACCACCACTCCTTCTCATCCGTCCCCCTTCCAGCAGCCACCCGACCAGTCTCCCCTCCCCTGGACGGAGCAGCACCCGAGTCCTCTTCCCTGTCCTTTCCTTCCTGAGCTCCTTCTCGACCACGGCCTACTCCTTAGTCGGACCTCCCCTGGCCGGAGCATCCTCACTACCCCATCACCATTGTCATCACCTATATCATTATCATCATCCAATCATCATCTCCATAATTACCCACATCATTATCCTAGTCATCACCATCCTCTACATCATCGTCCTAGTCATCACCATCCTCCACATCATCGTCCTCGTCATCAACATCATCCATATCATCGTCCTCAACATCCACATCATCCCTATCATCATGATCATCAACATCACTACCATACATTATCATCACCACCACCATTGCTATTAACACCATTACAATCATTATCATCATCACCAAACCCTTAACCTAATCGTCCACCTCATCACCCTCGTCATCACCATCGTCCACATCATCATCCTTGTCATCCCCATCATTATCCATATCATCACCATCACCTTATCATCGTCACCACCATCACGTAATCATTATCATAATCATCACCACTATCACCCTAATCATTGATCTAATTGCCACCCTAATCTTAATTATCATCATCATCAGCACCCTCATAATTATCACTGTCATCGCCATCGTAGACCCGTCACCCTCGCCGTAGTCAACCTCTAGCAGTCACCCCAATTCTCGTGCCTGTGCACGCTGACCCCGAGGACATTGGATTATTCTACGCGACTTTCGGAGAAGGTTTTTGGGACTACATAGCTTCTTGCCAGGAAAGTATACCTTGCCAAATTGTTTACAGTACTTTTGCATGTTATTTATATTTCTGTATATTTATTGTATTCTGTATATTTATTGCATGTGTAGTTTCGTTCAGTCATTATACCTAGTATCATGAGAGGACAATCATTAGGCGTATGGGCTTTATAATCACTCTGGTAAACCGTAGTATATAGCTCGCACTACGGGCGTGTGTCATGTCCGATGGTCGCTACCCCCACGGTATATCGATTGATGGAGTCACGAGGGATGCTACCCCGCGGTATGTCGGCTGATGATGTTCTAGACGGGTGTGTGAGTTATGAGGCTTAGATCGAGTAGCCTACCCTTGCCCATACGTCGAAAAGTTGTCCTCATTTGCATTCATATAGATTGTCTAGTACAACATACTTATATATTTTTAAACATATTGTATGTTTACTGTATTCAATTGGCTTGCTTCTATGTATCTTGTTATGTCCCTTTGAGGACCTGGTCCCTTGTCAGGTATAAACGACCATGAGTATCCGTAGGAGTACAGACCCGGACCTGACACTTTACCTTCTACCGAGGAGACCTTACCCACTGAGCATCACTGATTATCTCTAGCGATGGCTACTTTAGCTGACACTCTTATCATCATCTTATTCTATATTAGAGATTCTACTCTTCTCTCTCATTTAGTTTGATATAGTCATTGGTAGTGGATTTATCTCCATCCGACTATCATTTATGGATTATTCAGGCTCTTTATTCTAGTTTAGTTATATTCTTTTATGTGACTTATTGTGTGGATGAGATTAGTATTTTCTGTGACTTGTGATAGTATATATACCACATGTGAAGTTTTATTCATATTACAACGTACGTGTGTATTATGGTATCCATATATTGGAGTTGCCATATACACACGGCTGGCATGCTTACGTGTCCTAGTCCTACGTATATTGGGACTGGGGTGTGACATATTTTTGTGGTGGCCCATGCAGGTCGAGAGCATATTGTCTCGGTTACGTTACTGTACCGAGCAAGCCTGTACTAGGGTTAGAGTATATGATCTCATCCACAAGTGACTATGACTCATCTTTCTTCCCAATCTGTTCTGTCTAAATAGTCGCATCATGCTTGATTCATGTGCTTCCCTAATTGTTCCTTGAGTATAGCCTTCCCCTAGAACCTAGGAACCCTTGTTGTTAGAATAATAATTAGGGTAACACACCTATTTAGAATACAACTAGAGTATTGACACAACCCTAAGTTTAGGACACCAAATTAACCCTACCACCACATACCTATACATCAGATGACCATTACCCCTTGAGATGTTTATGAAGACTTGAGAGTAGTATAGACACTACTAGAGTTAATTAGAGATTTAACCATATTGTTTGACCCTAGTATTGAGGGACCGCTAGGAATCCAAGGTTGAATATTAGGACCAAACCTAACTTATATGGTGAGATAGTATTATAGAACTATACATTTTGATTATTGTCTTAGTATTAGCAGACAATACCCTAGGACGCCAAGAGGAATAAAATAATATTGTCCTAGATCATACCCTGAACGCAGAGGTTAGCAAACCATCTTCCCCTTAGACAACCATGATATTATCTAGAGCCTTTCATGTAAATTCAAATCTTGTTCCTCCGAAAATTTAGCGCTCGCTAATTGTGCGACGACTGATTATGCTGTTCTTCTCTTCTCTCAACTCGTGCCACCTAACCCTTCCATACTTACTATTAACACTTGTTCTATAAGCACTATGATTAAGACTTAAGATGACCAATATCTTTTTAATGCAATAGGATACCCTAATAAGTACCAAGACCCTTACTCGTAGACCTTAGCAAGAGCTTCTACTGTATCCTTAAGACAGTACAATATTAGTAAATTCTTTTAAGTTGGGTAGTATGCCTCATAACATAGTATCATATAAGTCCTATTGACCCATTGATGTAGTGTAATAGAATGACACCAACTTTAGACTTGCATAAGAAGATAATGTTTATTAAGACAGTAGAACTTAGAGGTCTATGCCCCTATTTGGTCGACTAATGACTTAGACAAGGAGTTAGTATGCCAACTGTAGAGACTGTAGAGTCTTATCCTTTTGTGACCTTGAATCATTGTGTACCTTCTCTCATCATAATCTAGTGTACTAATATTTTCTATACTACCTCGACTTATGCTGCTATTTTATAGCCTAGTTTTGCAAGCTTATTCTTTTATCGAGCTTGATCATGATATTGTATTATTGGGGACGTCTACTAATACATTGTCTAATCAGAACCAGTATATTAAGGTCTAGCTAATCTTAGTACATTTGGTTCGCCCTTCGTAATACTACTTTACGTGGATTGAGATATATAGTTGACTAGTAGACATATATTTGCCCTATCGATATGTCGGAGCATATCATATCAAATACATAACTGCATCGATTTGAGTATGCGAATAAGAAATTACCAAATAGTATTTTAATCCACAACTGCCTTGACAATTCCCATTTGAATTCTTTAAACGCTTTAATTCCCATACTTCTATTCTATTACCTCCTCCTTGAACTCTTTATCATTGTTTTCCTTCTTCCCTTATTTTGGAAAAATGAAATCTCGTGCCGGGTATAAGTTGATATACTGATAAGTACTAGATATACCCCTTAGGCTGATCATATGACTTGGTGACTCTCTTTTACAATTGATTAAGGAGATATCATAGGTAATTTGTTTGGTGTTAAAACCGTGAGGATTGGATAACATAATTAAATAATTTGGGCATAGCTTCTTAGATGTATAGCCTTAGATGATAGATGGATAAATTCTAAGTTGGGTAGAAACCGCATTGTCAACTTGAGTTGAAATTATTTAGACTGTAACCAAGTGAGATTGTATCGAGAGAAACCCTACCCTATTTTAATTTCGAGGACAAAATTATTTTAAGTTGGGTAGATTGTAAACTCTCTCACCCAAAATTAGGCCTACTTTGCTTAGATAGTGAAATTAGGGCTAGTTTTGAACCCAAATCGAAATATAACATTTTATTTATTTAATTATGCAATATTTATGTCACATAGGGTACCTTACCGTTGCTTCGATAATTGGAGCACTATACTAGCCACTGCCTTTCTACAAACTTTACACCCTTGTCCTAGACATGCCCGCCTACTATTCTGACCTTGGTGTAACTTATAATTATGCTCTATTGTGCTACATTTTAGTCGTACAATAAATATCTCGGACGTTATTACCTAATTCTAAAAAAATTCTAACTTTGTACCCTTGTGCGTTCCAATCGAATTTGGAGGCACAATCTTGACCGTTTTGTGCAAACCAAATTTATGATAATATTCTACACTGAATATTCTATCTCCATGACACTTGTGCCCCACCTAATTTTATCTCCATGTACTTCTAATTAATTCTAGAACACCTTGCGCAGTAATTTTAATTAAATTAATTCAATTTCTATCTTTGTGCAATTTTCCTAATTGTTGGGCATTTTTATGCAAAAATGCATTAAGGTGCCCACAACATTAGACAATACCTGAAGAAACCTATTTTTCCTTTTACATGAAATTTTTTCGTAATTTTTGGGATGTGCAAACGCACAACATCGCCCCCCTCATTTAAACTCCATCCTTGTATTTTAAACTATATAATTTATAGCCCCAATATCCTCATATGAGGCCAAGGCCCACCCCAAGGAATGTAGACCAAGGCCCAACGCAAGAGAATGTTGACCAATGTCAAATTTTTCTAGGTCAAAACCCATCCCCTTACATGTATAAATACCTCATTTTCTTTATTTTCCAAAACCTAAACAATAATACCTAGCCGACCCCTCCTGCTACTGTTAATCACCCTCTCCCTTCGTCGGAGCAGACCAGACCCCGATGCCGCACTCACCCTCGCCTGCAACCCTGACCTCGCCTGCGTACGCCAGAGTCGTGCTGACAGCACCACAACCCGCCGGATCCTCCTCCGCCGCTGTACAACAGCCTCGACTTCCTCGAACCACCAGTCTCCACCGCCTCGACCTCTTCCCTACCGCCTGCACGACCGCAGTCTCCTCCTCTTCCCTGTCCTCTGTCAACCTCCCTTGCCGAGTGTCTCCGCCGGCCGTCCCAATCATCGTCACCCTCGACCTCCTGTACCACAATACCGACTCCTCCACGAACTCCTCCTCCGCCTCCCTGAGCCGACACCGACCGCCATTAACGCCGCCAGTCACCCCGACTGCACCTAAGTACCTTCCCCGCAGTCGAGGCCCGGTTCGCCAGACTCATCCCTGACCTCTGATCTCCGTTCTCCTCCTCGACACCACGACCTCCGCCGCGGCCATCTTCCACGTTGCACCTCGCCTGACGCCTCTCCGCAGCCCGCAGCAGCACAGCTCCTCCTCCCTGCATCCCGATCACCACCACCACCATTATCATCACCTCTCCCCTCTGTCCACCGATCAGCCGAAAGCCGGAGTACCCCGCCTGTACTCGACCACGACTCCTTCGCGTATCCACCTCCGCTGCTGCTCACCACCACACCACCAGCACTTCACCACCACCACTCCTTCTCATCCGTCCCCCTTCCAACAGCTACCCGGCAAGTCTCCCCTCCCCTGGCCGGAGCAGCACCCGAGTCCTCATCCCTGTCCTTCCTTTCCTGAGCTCTTCCTTGACCATAGCCTCCTCCTTGGCCGGACCTCCCCTGGCCGGAGCATCCTCACTACCCTATCACCATTGTCATCACCTACATCATTATCATCATCCAATCATCTTCTCCATAATCACCCACATCATTATCCTAGTCATCACCATCCTCCACATCATCGTCCTAGTCATCACCATCCTCCACATCATCGTCCTCATCATCACCATCGTCCATATCATCGTCCTCAACACCCACATCATCCCCATCATCATGATCATCAACATCACCACCATACATTATCATCACCACCACCATTGCTATTAACACCATTATAATCATCATCATCACCACCAAACCCTTAACCCTAATCGTCCACCTCATCACCTTTATTATCACCATCATCCAAATCATCATCTTCGTCATCACCATCATCCCCATCATTATCCATATCATCACCATCACCTTATCATCGTCACCACCATCACGTAATCATCATCATAATTATCACCACTATCACCCTAATCATTGACCTAATTTCTACCCTAATCTTAATTATCATCATCATTAGCACCCTCGTAATCATCACTGTCATCACCATCGTAGACCCGTCACCCTCGCCGTAGTCAACCTGTAGCAGTCACCCCGATTCCCGTACCTGTGTACGCTGATCCCGAGGATATTGGATTATTCTACGCGACTTCCAGAGCAGGTTTTTGGGACTACATAGCTTCTTGCCAGGAAAGTATACCTTACAAAATTGTTTACAGTACTTTTGCATGCTATTTATATTTCTGTATATTTATTGCATTCTGTATATTTATTGCATGTGTAGTTTCGTTCAGTCATTACTATATATTAGATATGTTGACACACACTTGATACTTAGTATCATAAGACGACAATCATTAGGCGTATGGGCTTTAACCACTTTGGTAAACCGTAGTATATAGCTCGTACTACGGGCGTGTGTCGTGTTCGATGGTCGCTACCTCCGCGGTATATCGATTGATGGAGTAACGAGAGCCGCTACCCCCGCGGTATGTCGGCTGATGATGTTCTAGACGGGTGTGTGAGTTATGAGGCTTAGATCGAGTAGCCTACCCTTGCCCATACGTCGAAAAGTTGTCCTCATTTGCATTCATATAGATTGTCTAGTACAACATACTTATATATTTTCAAACATATTGTATGTTTACTGTATTCAATTGGCTTGCTTCTATGTATCTTGTTATGTCCCTTTGAGGACCTGGTCCCTTGTCAGGTATAAACGACCATGAGTATCCGCAGGAGTACAGACCCGGACCTGACACTTTACCTTCTACCGAGGAGACCTTACCCACTGAGCATCACTGATTATCTCTAGCGATGGCTACTTTAGCTGACACTCTTATCATCATCTTATTCTATATTAGAGATTCTACTCTTCTCTCTCATTTAGTTTGATATAGTCATTGGTAGTGGATTTATCTCCATCCGACTATCATTTATGGATTATTCAGGCTCTTTATTCTAGTTTAGTTATATTCTTTTCTGTGACTTATTATGTGGATAAGATTAGTATTTTCTGTGACTTGTGATAGTATATATACCACATATGAAGTTTTATTCATATTACAGCGTACGTGTGTATTATGGTATTCATATATTAGAGTTGCCATATACACACGACTTGCATGCTTACGTGTCCTAGTTCTACGTATATTGGGACTAGGGTGTGACATGTACTTTAGCTTGGGCCTACGCATACTATTGTGGCCTCTGTTGCTGGAATACTTAAGATTGGGTCGGCAAAGGCCTCTGGCCCTAGTGTTGCTGAACCGATATTAGAGCCCTATACTGCGGGCCTATCGGGGAAGATAATGATGAACTGGCTCTGTATGGACAAGATTCTACTTTGTGGCCTCGAGCTCCATAAGCTAAGCACAACCCTTGTGCTATGCGGCACTCAGAAACTACGTGCCCAGGCTTTCCACAATGAGAACACCCTGCTGAAGAAGATGTCATTTGCTGTTGAGTTTTAGTTGGGGCTATTTGCTAAACTGAGACTGTCGAAACTGGCCTCCTCGGAGATCGATGGTTAAAGCCCTAACTGTCAGGGTTGGTGCTGAAAACTGAGTATAAGAACCTCCTAATGTGTGGGTCCTCTGTCGTCCTCCAGTCCTATCCATGATTCGTTGGGAGGTATACTCATGCCTCTTTGCTTCTCTTAACACAACATCAAAAGTCTGAAACTCATGTTGTTCTACTGCCAATATAATCTCCAGGTGAAGTCCCTGCTGGAACCTTCTTGCTCGATCTAATTCGGTTGCCACCATGGTGGGAGCAAACCGACCAAGTCTGCAAAACTCTACCACATAGCCGTCGATAGTCCCGCCCATCTGCTTTAAGGTGTTAAACCTTTGCTGTAGATTATGACGAGACACTGCATCAAAATATCTAGTCTGAAATCTTTCACTGAAGACAGCCCAAGGGACGGGTACTGTTAGTGAAATCATCTGTGCTACCCACCAGTCCCGGGCCAAGTCTATCAAATATAGTCGTACCACTGACACTGGCTCTATAGCCGGCACTCCAGCTGCCTTTAGGATAGCTTCTGTGTCCTAAAGCCACGCATCTGATATAATTGCATCCTCGGTGCCATAGAAATACAAGGGTTGGAGGCGCTTGAAGTTGCTTGCTGAGTTGTTGGCACGATGTCCGCCTCTTTCCAAAGCCTCTTGTACTGATTGAGTGAGTATGTCCTCTCGACGTTCTTGATATGCCAATAATTCTCAAAGGATACCAATCAACACATTATTTCCCCTCCTTTCTCAGGTACTGGTTGCACGGGAGGCACTGGCTGGATCTGAGGTTCCTCATTTTGAGCTATTCTGGACCCGTCCCCAGAATGCTGAGGTTGAACCTCAAGGGTTTGCTGGGCATCGGGATGTTGTCCTGCTACTGGAGAAAATTGGGCGGGATGATCAAAAAGACCAGGAACAATATCCCTGAGAGATAAAGGACACAAGGATCATCAAAGTATAAACCCCCTGATTTTTCAAGATTTTTAAAACTGGATTTTTAAGAATTTTCTGGGAATTTTTGAGAATTTTTGCTAATTAAAAACAATATGTTTTTAGCATTTAATAAAATTAAATATTTTTAAAATATATTAAAATATTATGAAAATAATATTTTTGGGTGTAAAATGAAATACTGGACTTAGGGTAATTTTTCTGGAATTTATTGGGCCCCGGACCTATTTTATAACACCTAAAAACTATTATTTATTTATTTAATTAATTATCTAAACCAAAGCCCTAAACCTAAACCCTAGGCCCAGCCCAAACCCTAGCCCGGCCCGTTGGGCTATCGGGTCGGGTCGGGTCGGTCAGACCCGAACCCGTCCGCGAATTCGACCCGCTACCCACTTCTCTCCCCACGACCATCTCCCGCAGCCCGCTTCCCGCGCCGCCCCGCCCGGCCGCCCGCCCGCTCCGCTCGGCCCACGCCCCCGCGGCCTCCGCCTCCCCCGCCACGTCGCTGTACGCCCGACCCCTCACTCCTCCGCCTCCCCCGCCTGCTCCGCTATAAAACCCCCGCAGCCTTCTCCCCTCCGGCCATCCCTCCACCACCCAGAACCTGCCGCGCTGCCCCCCGCCCCAGACCTCGCCGCCGACGACGTCGCCCCCGCCACGCCGCGACGCCGCTTCCCTCTCCTCTTCTTTCCTCCTCCCCCTCAGCCGCAGCAGCCAGTAACAGCAGCCCCTCCGACCGCCGTGCCCGCACCGCCGCCTCCGCCCAGCCTCGCCGGCGCCGCCCCAGCTCCCTCCGGCCGGCCTCCCCCGCCGCAGCGCCGCCCAGCTTCGGTCGCCGCCCAATTTCCCAAACCCTAACCCTAACCCTAGGTTTTGCGCGTGTCGGACACAGAAATTTCGATTTTCAGGAGCCCTGTTCAGGTACCTGTATCTTTCTCCTCGTAGCTCTATTTTCGATTCCGTCAGTTGCGACGCGTAGCCTGCATGAACCCCTCGGTGCCCGTGCAATCCGCTCGGTGCATCGCGTCCTGTGGCGATCGTGAACCGCGATCCAAAAACAGAAAAAACAACGCCCTGATTTACCCCGAAACTGGGTACGCCTCGCCAAACGGGATGACTTGGTCGCGTGCGGTCTTCACAGATACGTGTGCGTCGTTGATACGGACATGTGGGAATTCGCAGAAGTCGATTCGGGTGTGCGTGCACACCGGAATCAACGCGTATCCACGGACACCGTCCTGTATCCGCCTTTTCTGGAATACGTCCTAACTTTGTGTACACACATCGGATCGAAACAAAACTTGTGCCATCGGACTCGTAGCGATACGCTGGTCCTGTGACCCAAGTTTGGTTCGATTCTGAGAACGTTGACAAAATCGCGTGTCATGGGCCCCATAGGCTGTCGACGGGCGATTTTGTGATCGGCTCATCGAAATCCAATTCTGAAAGTTCCATTGGGTTCATATCATCGTTCCTGACTTGTTGACACTAAGTTGTATGAATTTGGAGACCTTTGACCCTGACACGTTTTTCGGTGCAAAGCGGGCCCACATGTGGACCCTGTTTTGATCCGAAATTGCCATTTTTGCCCTTGTCTCCAAATTGGACTCAAGGATAGGCATTTCTAGCTGATTGATATTTTCTGAACCTGATGGTAATATTTGTTTCAGCATTCGGAGATGTTACTGGAGATTTCACAGTTGGAGCCAGAACCACAGACAAGTGTACCTTGCCAAACTTGCAGTTGTTGTTAATTATTCCTTTGAATATATACATTATAACTATTGAACATGCTCAACCCTAGGGCCGTGTGTCATGCTTAGCATCCGATTATAGTCGGGTGCCAACCCCGTACGCGGAGTTGTGTAACGTCACATAGACATGGATACCGAGACCCGATATTTCTCGTGCTTGTCTTATCAAGTACATCATAACCTAGGACACCTGACACTATTCATGAGACAGAGTCTTCCTGAGACATTCATGGTGATTCTGTATAGGATACAGGACTTGATAGAGATATTATATTTAAAGATACTATATGACTTGTTGCATTAGCTATGATCCTGCTTGACATGGACATGAGATATTATGGTCATGATATGCGTGGTTACATTGGGTGGGGAGAGACACACAGGCTACAGGTTGATTATATTATGCCAGCGTCGTAGTCTCCCATTGTGAGCTAGACAACCACATGATATCACTACTACCGGCTCCCCGACACAGAGCTTGTAGTAGTTTCAGCCTGAGTTCTAGTGATGCTCTCAACTTGCATATCACTTAGCTGGTTACATAGTTTACCCTATTGTTTCATTTATTTCCTGCACTGCATGATTATGGCTTGAGCTTTCTTGTACCTTGCTATGTCCCCTGAGGACCTGGATCCGGATTATGTCCCCAGGTATAGCCGAAGAGATCCATCCAGAGATACACCGTACATGAGCACTTCTAGGAGCTGTACCAGGACCTGAGGACGAGATCGCACCAGAGTACTTCTCCTGAGCATTGGCTGTATATAGTCAGTTATTTCTGTTTTTGTTTCTATTTCCAGTTCATTTATTTCCTGTCTATTTGCTTGATGTATCAGACTTGTTCTCGGATTGTTCACCGAGACACTTTTATTGAGATTGTTAGTTTATATTATTTACATTTATTATGGCATTTAATCTGTGATTATCTGTTGTGGATGAGATTAGAATAACCTGGGACTTATAATATTTGCTCTATTTACTGTTAGACTACAGCTTAAGCATGTCCTGATGGATCCATTAAATTGGGTTGTCCATCGGTGCGTGCTGCTGGCCATTGTCACGTGTCCAGTCCCTCGGCATTTTGGGACTGGGGCGTGACACAAAGGGACGAACACGATTGATCGAGGATTATGGCAGATGTTGAATCAAGATTTTAAGGATATAAATTTGACACTGGAGGAGATCAAGGAGTAACATGATCGAGACATCTAAAATATCTGGTAAACCCTCCACACTTCTGAATTTTCAGACCTGCATGGGCCACCACTTAAATCGTGTCACACCCCAGAACTAGAATACTGGAGAGCAGGGATAGAGAAAGCCAGCTACGTATACCAGAGTACTCAATACTCCAAGATACGGTCACGACTGTCTAGATATGTGAATGTTTACTCTATAATCCAACAGTCATTCCTGGATCAAGGGTCCTGGGTGTCTCAATCTCAAGCAAGCAATAAGTTACAAGATGTATGATCACCAAAACATAAAATAGTAAGGCATCTCAAACTATACATACACAGATGATTATGAAGCTAGTTATAAAATGCAGAACTAGCAAGAGTACAATATTACATGATCAGCTCTAGCTATAGTCTAGAATATTCTTTACATGTAGGCCCGCATGCAAGATATCAAGTTCTAAAACATGAACTAAACACGTGCTCGGTGGCTAAATGCCTCAAAAGTATAAGTACAAGATCAGGTGGGTGATGGAGAATAAACCCACGCATGTCTTCGGGTGCTCCTGGTGTTCACCATCTTGAGGCGGAAAGTATGGGAGATCCTGTAGTCCTGCTCCAAAATCTGGCCATACAAAACTAGTAGGGTCAGACCCCAAAACAACAAGTACCACAAGGGAGCCAACTTAGGAACTAAAACTACTATGCACATAAATCAGTAAGAAATTGCACAAGAAATAGTTAAATAAGTACAACAGGTAAAATAACAGTTAAACAGTTTTGGAGTATTTAAACAAGGATATCTAAAATCAGTACCATGCTATAATTTTTGAATCAGTTGTTAAATAACTCAGGACAAGACTAGACAAGACTGAAAATCAAGCAATCATGACCCATTATGTCCTACGGCTTGTTATCATTAGCTAACTGGGGTTATCACAGTCCTAGTTACTAACACATGCAGTTTGAGATTCCATACAGCCACATGCCCTACAGACTATCCGGGTTATCCAGGCATAAGGATACATAGAATAGATTATATTAGGTATAGTAATTTACAGGTAAATATAATGCTCGGCGACGTGTTGGAAGTGTGCCCCTCACGACGGAGATGTCCAAATCTATCAAGTGTCGTTGGGATACCGGGATTGCATATAGCCAAAAAATCTCTCTAGATGCTTCTAATTCATTATTCTAGTTATTATCCTGGGCAAGTTATTTAAGAATTCCTGACTGTGGTGCTCAGGAATTTGTCTTAGACATAATACATGATAGGACATGACAGTAGCTTGACAAGTACATTCAGGACATGAGAAAGCAAATCAACCACAGAAATTTATCTTATCAGTTCAAGCATTTCAGTTCTGGAAATTCTAGCATGTTATGAGTGCGTTTCGTCGAGCCACTTTTAGGAATATCAGTACATGTGAAGTTAACTCGATATGACGAGCTATTATCAGGAATATCAGTGCAAGTCTGGTATCGGAAGTTCAAGATTAACAGTGTTAATATAATCCATGTTTAATTCTAGCATATCATGAGTGCACTTCATCGAGCCACTATCAGGAATATCAGTACAGGTCAGGTATCGGGAGTTCAAGATTAATGATGTCAATATAATCCATAATCAGGGAATTCCAGGTTCTGGCAGGTTATCACAAATCGGATTATAAGCAATTTAGGAAAAGCTTGCATTCATAATAATTAAACAGAATAGGCTTAACATTGGAAATGGTCAATCCATAAGAGAACAAATCATAAGAAGTTAAGCTACTATAAGTATTATAGGCGCATGGGGTAAGCTGGCCGCATGCAACAAGCTAGCTACATGCAGCACACTGGCAACATGGAAGATGTAAAGTCCACTCCTCGGGACAAGGTGAGTGACAGGCAATAAATACAAAGTCTGGGAAGTAACTAATATGACTAGTCGTGTCAGAGAAGTGACCGATGTGATTGGATGTGCCAGAGAAGTGACCAATGTGACTGGCCAAGAAAGGGAGTCAGAAAAAAAGACAAAATTATGGAAAGTAGTGCCAAGGCGGTGCTGAGTTATATGTTCGAAAAAAGAGTAACGCATAGCTTCGGGATGCATGGACGAATCAGTCATATGCTCCTCTTGGCCGCATGAAATCTTTTGAACTTAGAGAACTTTCATTTGTTCATGTTTTATACATTTGGCCAAGAGACGCATGTGTAGATTCAGTCATACGTCCAACAAGATTGACGCATGCTGACTTGGAGCGAGAAGTCCAGGCCGCATGCCAAGCTGGCCGTATGGAACTCCTTCGTCCCGGAACAACAAGTTTCATCCATGGAAAAGCTCCAAGTATAAAAACTTGTTTTCTCCATAAAATTCTCATTTCAAGTCCGAATCTAGCAAAGTAAAGTTCAAAACTGCATGAAATCAAGTGCTCATCAACATGGAACTACTAGTTTTTGAAAACATCAAGTTTTAAGAGATCAAAATCAAGTAAAATCATGGAATCTCCAAACTTGAAACTTAGATATACTCCAACCAAGGCATCAAAACCGAAAATAACAAGAAGTAAACATGAAGAGCAGTTCATACAGCACAATATAGACTAATAAAATGCAAGAGTGGCTAAAAGTACAAATTTTTCCTCATTAGCAAAATGTACTTGCCTAAAACCACTACTAAGCTACTACTACCACCAAAGGGAGTGGGGAGGCTGGCCTCGGGCTGCTCTCGGTTAGGGAGAGGAGAGGGAAGAGGAAGAAAAAAAATAAAGAAATAGAAGGAAAGGAAGAAGAATGAGGAGAAGAGAGGAAATAAAGGCTATATATAGTAAGGGAGAGTCACCAAGCACAAATCTAAAAATGACATGAAAGCAGCTAGAAAAATCCATAAATTACACGAAAAACAATTATACAACTATAACACACATATACCAGATAAAATATAATAATTCTAAAATAATGAGACAGGTCTCACAGCTCAGCTCAACAAGATGAAGCGTTGGTACAATGACGTTTTGAATTGGCATATATAGTGGCTCGCCCGGTGTCCCGCTCTGCCGAGGCAAGTCTTAGCTAAGGTGAGTGGCTTCGGTAAACTCGTCTTTGCTTGCCTTCACACTTAATAAAATAGACTTTACATGCTAGTCGCTAGGCAAAAACTTGATACATGCTAATAAAAGAGATGAACCAACATAGCTAAGGGAATAATCCCATCTTATATCACATCGTATAGAACATGGAAGAAAATAACTTGATGTTAGGGTAGGGTTTTCATATGTGTTTATTCGGTGTAAAGTAGATTTTGCTTATGCTATCGTAGTATATATCTTCGTACGGTTGTGATGCTTGTCACGTAGATTATGCTAATATTTTGGAGCACATCACTGAACACGGTTCATTCAGTTTAGACAGGACGACTATCAAGTAGTTATGCCGAGTCAGAGGTAAAACATAGAAAGTTTTTAGGACCATTAGGTCGCCAAGGCAGCTCCCAGGCCGTGAGTTGCATAAAGATAGCAAAGTAGAAAGAAGAGATGGCTCAGGGAGCATAGTATGTTTAGAAGAGATGGCTCGGAGAGCCCAGTAAAGTTGAGAAGTTTGAGATTGAGAGAAAAATTGAGCAGTATAAAAAGATTGGAAAAGAGACTTGCACGGTCATGGACAACTTGTGCACAAGGTTTGATTCTTTGGATGCGGTCACCGGATTACTAGGATCAATTCGGCCTAGGAAGAATCGACAGAGCCGTGCTAGCTGAAGTACTAGCACTAAGGGATTCAGGATACTTACAGCGGAGCTCGCTATTTGCGAATGCAAGGACCGCCGTCTAAACCAGGCTATAGTACAAGATGGCTTGTGGTGCCAGTGACCTCTTCATATAGACTAAGTTGGCTTGCTAGCGATAATCTGCATACAGGTCATTAGTTAAAACATGTATGGAAGCATCACACACTATATATTCTGGGCCTAACACATCTTTCGTAAAAACATATCTTTCGTAAAGACACATTCACGAGACTCAAAGTTTACATGGACGTTCTTTGTTTTATAGTATATACTTGATATCATTGTTATGCTTGACAGGGAAGGTCGAATGGTAAGAAATGGTAAGAAGAACTCAGTTATTTTGTTGTGTGACATTCTTTACCTGAGATATGAGTAGGATTTATATTTACTATACCAAATAATTGATCCTAAGGCAAGATTAGAAAGACAACATAATCATTGTGTGCACAAAATATGTTGTGCGTGTTGGTTTTGTTGGGTGGATGGGAGACCTCCCCACCAGTGCATTTCTATGTACTAACATTTCACCATATTGTTTGTAGGGTGCAGGGAGTAACGTGTTTGGTGCCGAGTTTGGTTGGACGTACCGAGGTGTTGAAGCATGCTTTAGCATCTTGGAGGCGTTGGTGGTCGGACCTTAAAGCTCACATATACGGGACATAATGTATGAAACATCATCCTTTGTATCATTCTCAAAAGTTGTAATTAAGCCGTTTTAGCCTGATTCATTGTAATAAGAGAGAGCTTGAGAGATTGTAATCTTGGCTTTGAGCTGTTGTACTTATACTTTACATCAATAAAGTGACTATCTTGTGTTATTTCAACTTTTTTACTTGGGGACTATCTGTGCGACTCTGTGACTTAGATCTTAAATCGACCGTTTTAGTGCTTGTCTTGTGCGGGCGTAACTTAGGCTCGCACGGCATCACGTCCAGTAAGGACGTTCTGTTCTATAGAACCAGAGCATGGCATTTTGGTATCAGATAATCCTTGGACTCGTGTTAGATTCTTCTTCACTTTGAATTGAGTACGTGATCGATGTCATTGACGCTCTCTCTCAATGTTCCGCAGAATATTCTATACAATAAGTCTAGATAGTTTTTGAATCTCATGCGGGTATTTCGGTTGACCAGGATAGCTATGTAGAAGGTCTTGTTGGTTGAGTTATGCTAAGCATATTACATATTTATGTCACACCCCGATTCTGCAGGGGTCGATCGTCCTCGCTTAGCGCCTTGCAAAACCGATCATCCTTGCATGGGTGTGATGTCGTGCAAGCCTAAGTTGTGCTTGCACAAGGCCACGTCTTTGAACAAGGACAAGTAAACTATTCAAGATAGAAGCAATGGCATAATATGCAAAAAAGTAAATGAACACGATGGTATAAGAAAATAATCTCTTTATTGATATCTGAAATAATTACAAGTCTTGCCAATTGGCTATAAAATAATACATAATACAATGACATCATTCCATATATTACATCCCTTTATACAAAAATATCTTAAAATATCTCGATACAGCTCAAGGCATCGACTCCAGATTTTTGGCCCCTGAGGATGAGGATATGTTATTGCTTCTTCGGACGATCCAGCACCTGCGAACAGAACTGGTGGGGGGTCAGCACTTTGTTGGAAAGTACTGGTGAGTATAAAATTAACGAATAAAATGAAGACTCTCTAAAACCAATACTAAGTAAGCATGTGTTAAAATATTACATTACTAATGATCTTGCTACTTTTTACCTAGGTTTATTTCATGCTATACAGGATCAAGTCAAATTACTTCTTTTGAAAATATATCTTTTAAAAATAGTTTATATATTCAATATATTCAAGCAGACAGTAGGGACATTATTCATGTATAATACTGATTTGCTCTATTGTGTAGTATGCAACATGTATTATGAGCTATATTCATTTACTCTAGGAGCATAACAGTATATAGTGGACTATTCATATCAGTTCAAGACAGCAGTAACATATTCATGTAAAATAGATAAATCTAGGAGCAGTTTCGATAAGGGACATAAGCAACTAGTGATCACTTACTCAGTGATCCTTACCCACAGTCGAATGGTTATCCCTGCAATAGACACACAAGTTAGCAACAATTTGCATAATCGTAAAGGTTTTTTTCCCTGTTCGTCTCTGCATCAAACAGTTAGGTATGCAAGAAGGCTAAAATCCTAGCATGCATCCTAACTATATGATGGTCCATGGGTTGCCCCATGATTAGCAGCGGTGACTCAAGATTCAGCTCTGCACTAGTACGCGCATATGTCAGCAGCTGTGACTCAAGGTTCAGCTCTATACCAACACATATGAATACTAGCAGCTGTGACATCAAGGTTCTGGTCTTCACTAATAGACACAACATCCCACTAGATCATAAGGACCGTAAGTCAGGGTGATCTCCAAAATCTCCTTTAGACCGACCGATTCCCAGGGCCCCAGGAACCGTTCGAGAGACTATTACCTTGTGCACAAGTTGTCTGAGACCAATGCAGGGCATGAAACATCTATCAGATAATTCTATAATGCAAGCAAGCAATGATTAAGCAAACTTCTATCTCTTTTTCTTATCAATCGATCGATAGGTTCAATTCACGACCCAACACTACACTAGTATATGCTCATACTGGCTGCTTTGACACGTGATCAAGCTATTCTCTAAATGAGTTTGATAACAAGTCTATATTTCAAGCAGAAGTTCTTTTAACACGAAATAAGTAAGATAGCAGTTCTATAATTCTAGCATGTAATATCTGACAGTTCTATCTATCAAGATACAAATATCTCTATTTTTAACAAGCATATAGTCCTACTCTTGTTTAGCAAATTATGAAAGAATATGTTCAAGCATCTTTTTCTCTTCTTATTAGCATAGCAATGGTTCGTTCGATAGCTGTGTTAGTGCAACTTAGCATACAACATTCTATTCTTGTACTTAGCATGGCAAGGATCTTTTCAATGACAAGTACTATAATTTATCTAGTTAAGCAGTACAGGTTCTCGTTCTATCATTCTTATGCGAACTTTATCTACTTAACAACAAACATTATAAAACTCAGATTTATTATTAAGGCGTGCAAGAATCAGAGAATAAAGTTTTGCCCACTCATTTAGATCAGTCGTCTTCTGGTTCAACAAGGAGATCTTCAGAAAGATTTTTTTTTTGAGTCAACAAACCGATATCTCTTGTATATAGTGCCATCATGGAGAGGGACACTACATACCTACCCACCAAGAAATTTTTTTTTCCTCAAAACTCAAAAAAAAACTTACGATATGCAGAGCAACGATAGTCCTCATCCTTCGCCATCCTCAATCGAAAACTCTAGTAATCAAGAATCATGAAATCATATCTCTCAATCCATCAAGACAATAATCAAGAAAAATTTTGCACGCATCTTTTAGAATATCTATGGACTTATTCTATGGAACGTCCATTGCAGCAACAATATCAAGGATATCTCCTAGTCGAAGTGAAGCAACAAAATGGCCAAAGAATCGAGTTTCTCTGATACTATTTGTTTGCTATTAAATCAAAGGAGAACTAAAAGAACTTAATTTGATTAAATAACTAAGAAAAATACAGAGAAGTCCTAGAAGATAATCTAAGTACAAATTTATTTTTTTTGGGGGGGGGGGGGTGATGATGGAGGGTTAGGAGTGTATCAACTCTCTTTACTCCGTGGATGATCCAGTGTAGAAGCTCTTCTCTCTCGCTTGAGTTTAGGTTCGCAGATAGTCAGCCAGTCCTTTGTATGGGTGTGGTACCTTGCTATTTATAGCCTCCCTATGGACATGCTATGGATGCCGCATATTTTCCTGCTTGGTGGCCGCATAGGGCTACTTCAACAACATACGGTTGTAACTGTGGCCGCACATCACGGGAAAGCTGCCACGTGAGTTCGGTTCAGATATATTGCTGATTATCTCGGGGTCATTTTAACCCGTTGTGTGCATGACTTAGTGAACTGACCCCGTAGTCTGCAACAACTGTGCAAAGATCTCTTTGGTTTTAACAGAAAGATCCCGTGGGCTGGAGGCCGCATAACAACTTAGTCGCATAATGGTGAGGCCGCATGGGTCTTATAGCCGCAAACATGCTCTTGTTTGGTCTTTGATCGAATGGATACGCTGGACGCATATTGGCGAGGCCGCACGGGTCTTGTAGCCTCATACATGCTCTCGTCTGACCTTGGTCGAATGGACACTATGGTCGCATGATGACGAGGTTGCATGGATATAGCTGTATATGTGCTCTCGTTTGGCCTTGGTCTGATAGACACTTTGGTCGCATGATGATGAGGTTGCATGGGTACATAGCTGCATATGTGCTCTTGTTTGGTCTTGGTCTGATGGACACTCTGGCTTCATGAGGACGAGGACGCATAGAGTCGAGGTCGCATAATGTTGAAGCTGTATAGGCGCTCTCGTTTGGCCTTGGTCGAATGGACACTTTATTTTCATGAGGATGAGGAGGCATAATGTCTTGGCCACATATGACGCATGGAATCTGGGACGCATGGGGCGTATGGAGTCTTATCCTCGTGCATAGATCGTGTATGTATGCGGCTTATAGTCTGGCCGCATGGATGCACTTGCGGACTTGCTTTGGGGATCTAGACGAGTCTCTTGGCCGTATAGCTTCTCTGCAGCATGACTAAAGGCAGGCTTTGAGTTCATATCTTCTGGTGCATGGACTCAGATTTTCCATGCTTCTACAAGACCCCCTTCAAAGTTTTTAAAACTTGAACAAGTTTTGAAATACCTTGAAAAAGAAGCATGGAAGAGAGTTTTGACTTGGTCAAGAAGGCGAACATTCTACTAAAGGTAATGTGGACGTAGTAGGATATTGTATTTGTCACGCCCCAGTTCCAAAATACCGAGGGACCGGACGCGTGATAATGGCCAGCAGTACGCACCGATGGACAACCCAATTTAATGGATCCATCAGGGCATACTTAAGCTATGATATAACAATAAGTAGATCCAGTGGTACCAGTCACAATCTATACTAATCTCATCCATAACAGATAATCACAGATCAAATGACAGAAATAAAGTAAATAAATAACTGACAAATCTAAAAAAATGTCTCGGAGAATAATCCGAGTACAAGTCTGCTACATCAATGAAATAGACTGGAAAGTAAATAACTAGAAACTGAAAATAATGAGTATCTCAAGCCAATACTCAAGAGAAGTCCTCTGGTACGATCTCGTCCTCAGATCCTGGTTCTGCTCCAATGTAGGCACCTGCTCCTGCTAATGCCAATGCTCCGGTCCCGTAAACCTCGGGGTAGATCTCGTCTGCAATATCTGGGGACATAATCCGGATCCAGGTCCTCAGGGGACAGCAAGGTACAGAAAATACAAGCCAAAATAAATGCAGTGCAGCAATAAATGAACAATAGGGTGAATAAATAACCAGCTAAGTGATATGCAAATAAGAATATTATTCCATACTCGGGCTGAGACTACTACAGGATCAGTGTCGGAGAAACCCATAGCAGTATTTTCACGAAGGGCCAGAACTGGTGCCATAGCTCTGTGTCAGAGACTAAGACACATCCAGATGTCAATATATAATATAATCAGCCTTTCATATGGTAATACTCTCCCCACCCAATGAAATCTCACGTCTCATGTCCATGACACGCAGGATCAAGACTAATGCAACAAGTCATACTATATCTAAGAATATAATGTCCAAGTCCTGTATCCTATACAGAATCCCCACGAATATCTCGGGAAAATCCTGTCTCGTGAATAGTGTCAAGTGTCCTGAGTCAAGCGTACTTGGTAAGACAAGTACGAGAATATATAGTGTCACGAATGTCCATCTCTAGATGACCGTACCCAACACCGCGTGCGGTGTTGGCACCCGACTAATAATCGGACGCTAAGTACGTCACATGGTCCTAGGTTAAGCATGCACAACAATGTAAAAGAATCAAAGAGATTATGCAACAAGACTGCAAAGTTTGGCAAGGTACACTTGCCTGTGGTCCGGGCTCCAACTGTAGCTCTGGTCTCCGTGTGATCTACAGGTACTACTCCGGTTGTTGAAATAAACATCACCATTAGATTCAGAAAATATCAAATAGCTAGAAATGCCTGTCCTTACGTCCAATTTGGACACAAGGGCAAAACGATATTTCCGGGCCAAAGTGGGGTCCACATGTGGGCCACTTTGTACCGAAAAGCGTGTCAGGGTCAAAGGTCTCCAAATTCACCAAACTCAGTGTCAACAGGTTGGAAACGTTGATACGAATCAAACGAAACTTTCAGAATTGAATTTTGATGAGCCGATCACAAAATCGCCCGTCGAGCGGGGCCTGTGGGGCCCACAACACGCGATTTCGTCAACGTTCTCAGAATCGAACCAAACTTGGGTCACAGGACCAGCGTATCGCTACGAGTCCGATGGCGTAAGTTTCGTCTCGATCCGACGTGTGTACACAAAGTTACAGCGTATTCCAGAATCGATGGATTCGGGGCGGTGTCGGCGGATACGCGTTGATTTCGGTGTGCACGTACACCCGAATTGACTTCTGCGAAATCCTACACGTCCGTATCAACGTCGCGTACATTTTGGTAAAGACCGCGTACGACCAAGTCATCCCATTTGGCGGGGCGTACTCAGTTCCGGGGTGAAACAGGGTCTGGTTTTTCCTGTTTTTGGATCGCGGTGTGCGATCACCACCGGACGCGATGCCCCGAACAGTTTGTCCGGGCACCGAGAGGGTCATACCGGCTTCGCAATACAATTTAAGGAAACGAAATCAGAGCTACGAGGAGAAAGATGTGAATACCTGAACTGGTCTGAAAAACTGAGTTTCTTGCGTGTCCGAGTGTCGAGTCGGTGTCCTGTGTCCACTGTGCTTCTAGGGTCTGCTGTGTCCACAGCTAGGGTTTGCCGTGTCCGGGTGGCCGTGTCTGGGTCAGGGTTCCGTCGTGGCTCGGGGAGGAGGGAGAAGGTTGATGGGGGTGGTCGGCCGACTGGTCGGGGGCTCGAGCGTGGCGAGGTGCAGCGGCGGTGGTCGTCCGGTGAGAGGATGGGCGGTTCTCGGGTCTGAGGTGAAGAAGAGGGGAGAAAGGAGGAGAGGCCTGGGGCGGCTAGGGTTACGGCAAGGGGGGGAGGCAGCACTGGGCAGTTAGGGTGGCGGCGTCGATCGGATGGTCGACGGCGAGGACGCTGCGGGCGGAGAGAGGGAGGTGGAGCGATAGGTGGAGACGGGTGCTAGGGCAGCGGGTCGGGGAGATCGTCGGAGGAGATAACCGGAGACGGTGGCTGGGCTGAGAAGAGAGAGAGGGGTGTGCGGCGTGGAAGTCGAGAAGGCGGCGGCGTGGAAGTCGAGGCGACTTTATAGGCTGTGCCGCCGCGGAGTCGAGGCTGGATTAGGATTAGGGTTTCTGAGTTGGGTTAACGGGTTTCGGGTCGGGTTCGATTCAGATACGACCCAACCTGACCCACTAAGAAATCGGTTTGGTTTGGGTCAGCAGCGGGTTGGTTCAAGTTGGTTGGTTTTAATTGAAATAAACCCGGTTTATTTCAGGGGTTTAAGTTGGTTTATTTTATAAATAGTTTTAAGGGCTTTAAACGGGTTTCCGGAGTCCAATAAATTCACCGAAAATTACTCCGTGCTCGGTTTTCCATTTTACACCATAAAATATTATTTTCATAATATTTTAATATTAATTAGTAGCAATTAAAAATCATTAAATTAGAAAATACCTAGGTTTTAATGACAGAAAAATACCGAAAAATTCCAGAAAAATTCTTGAAAAATCAGGGGGCTTACAGTATTCTCTCAGGATATTCTACTAGGAAATTTTGGTATTCTTATTACCCATAACGTACCTAAGACTGGATACGGACAATAAGTTGAAATGACTGACAATATTAAGGGTCTAGAACGATATGATAGCAGACTGTTTGGAGGGATGTTTTCTCAGAGGTAACACGGACGTGGTAAGCTTGGAATTTGGTTAGAGGTATCTTACTCAGAGGCGATGTGGACATGGTAAAATAAACTTCTATGGGGCTGAAGTTTTTGTGGAAAAATAATTCAGAGGTAAGATGGACATGATTATTTTGAGATAATTCTACTGTAAAATTTTTGTGGACTCATTGTCCTTGGCATACCTAGGGTTTAGTACAGATGATAAGTTAGAATGACTGACACCATCAGAGGTATTATGGACGTGATGGTAGAAAGTCACTGGACAAGAATATTTGCTCAGAGGTAATATGGACATGAAAAACTCTTGGGTTGTGGACTTATTACCCATGGCGTACCTTAAGTATAGATAATAAGCTAAAATAACTAGCATTATCAGGGGTTATGCGAACGTGATAGCAGAAAGTCGAAAAGCAAAACTTTACTTAGAGATAATATGGATATAGAAAAGTTATGAAAATACCTTACTCAGAGGTATTGTGGACATGGTAAGATATGACTCTGTAGGGATAAAGAAAAATAGGACAAAGGTAATGTGGACGTGATCGTTTTCTTGTGGTGATAGATTTACTCTGCTAGAGAAAGTGGAGAGACGTAGTTCAGAGGTAGTATGGACGTGAATTGATCGACATTCGTACTGAGAGGTTAGGTACGATCCTGGTATTTTTGTGGAATGAGAAGGAAGCGCACCAGAGGTAGTATAAATATGGCTGTTTTCTTCCATTGAGGAAATCCCACTGGAGGATCTTTGGTGGACTTATTACTTTTTGTGCACTAGGATGCAAGTAATAAATTCGAAAAAAATCCCTATCAGAGGTAATATGCTTGTGATAGGTTTTGTGGACCCATTACTTTTTGCGCATGTTGGTACAAGTAATAGGTTTAGAACAAACACTGCCAGAGATAATATGGACGTGGCAGTTTTTATGGACTTAACACCACTGGTGTACCTTGGTGAGTACGGGTGATAAGTTGGGATGCCAACCAAGCAGAGGTAATATGGACGTGATGATCGATAGCCAAGACCCGAGAGATTTACTTAGAGGTAATATGGACATGACAAACTCAGCCGGGAAGAAATGTTAGGACGATAGTTCAGAGGTAATATGGACGTGAACCGATGTCCAAAAAATTTGCTGAGGAGTGATTTGCTGAGTGTGGTCTATCAAAAAATAAAGACAGACCTGAGGAATTCTCCACTGGGGAGATTGGTGGGACGATAGCTCAGAGGCAATATGAACATGGCTAGCGTCTAACGAGATTAGTTTTTGAGTGGTCACTGTAGGAGTGTGCGAGTGGACCCGAGGACTGCTCCACAGGGGAAACTTTGGGGACCATCATCTGTTGCGTATCCAGGACTCCTGGATATAGATGATGGATTTTACCGAAATTTACAAAAAGAAGTGCATACTGTGCAAAATATAGGTATTGTATATTCTGCATTTGCTGAAGAATTTTGCCCCTGATTAGCAAATCTTACTTAGGCTTGTTGAGCCTGTATATACTGTTGAATTGAGAAAACACTGTCCTTGATGTCTTTGATAGAAGGTTGGATCGAGAAAATATTGTCCTTGATGCCTATCTTGTCAACCATGGCCAGAAGTTTATGATTTTGGCACTCTAGCCCTACAGGTTATCATTTTATCGGAGTGATGGCGCATACTAGCATATCCATATCCTAGCCCTCTGTGGGTGATGTTATAATAACTGTCGGATTGTAAAAGAATACACTGTCCTTTACCAAAGTTCGGACCTTCAGCTTTTTGGAGATCATAGTCCATCTTCGACATGAGACGGAGTGATTGTTGGTTGTAATGATGGAACTGTGACAGCTCATCATTTATTGTATTGAATATTGTTGATGACTTAGCTTGTGCAGAATAAGAGGCTCTGTGCTCGGGAACACTATCATGTATACACAAGAGAGTTGGCTGAGTTGAGTTCACAAGATCACTGCCGCGTGCGTACGATTGTCTACCACGTCGAGGACCACCGCTTGCCATGTATTTTTGTATATCGCACAGGAAAACAATGTCTATTGCCCATAAGGATTTGTTATGAAGAAAAGTACTATCGTGTGCACATAAAGTGTAATACATCCTTGCACTGAAGACTTGTTCGGATGCGTATAATAGAATGCTGCCTATCATGCGCCATTGCTGATGAGTCATGCGAGACTTGGCTCTTATACACAGGGAGACTTGTTGAGCTGTGCTGAGCATCCAAAGTCTATAATTTGTGTTTTCTAAGGAAAGGATCATACGGCCTGGCCTATATTGCTTTGCCTTTGTCCTGGTCGTTGAAGGTGCTTTGACGTCGGGCGCCTCAGAATCCCGCTGGTAGGCAAGGCCCGACCTGGTTGCCCCTGCCCAAGCCTCCTCAGTGGTGGGAGAAACCATGTGGCAGGACTTGGCTTTTCGTATTTTAGACCTGACGGCGGAAGACGCTGCTTGCTATGTCAAGTCTGGGACAAGATCGGGTGGACCCACATGATTTTGCCCCGAGGTATAGTAAGAGGTGTCAGCCCGGCTGCTTGGTCATTAGCTGGTGGAAGATTGACTACCTCCATTATTGTCCTCAAGATCGGCATGACTCTGTCATGGGCTTCCATCACGGAGAAGATACCAAACTGGAGGGACACCATATTGGCGGCAACCGTCTTATCATCGAAGTCCAAGGTAAGGGCCTTGGTGTCAAGCAGGCACTGGATGTACCGCTTGATGGTGTATCAGTCCTTCGTCACATGGTGGACGTAGCGATGGTTATGGCAGTATTTTGGATTGTTCATCTCGGCTGCCTCTACAGGGCATTTGACGTCGTATAGCCGAAGCTTGCCACCCTTTATCAACACATTCAAGATGGGCATGACGTCGTTATCTTCGAAGGAGTAAGTCTCCTGGGGCTTTAGAACCTCAATCGACTTTTTTTCGGGCTTCTTGGTTAAGTTGGCCACCAGGGCCTGCTTTTCTTTTTCTTCATGGTTGCTGTTGTTGTAAGAACACTTTCCCCTATCGTCGGTGACAAGGATCTGTATTCCCAAGCATCGGGCGTCTTTGACCTTCTTTTTGACGTTGACGGTGCTTATGATGAACGACATCCAGTCTTTAAACTGACTATCACCCATCCAGAGGCTGACGGCCGGAAGTAGGTTTCTCTGGCATATCTCCATCATCGTCGTCTTGGGATTGCCATGAGGCAGCCTCAACACAGCTTATCGGAACCGCTCGATATAATTTTGAGCTAGTTCCTTTTCTTCCTTGGCAACGTCCATCAGGGAGGACATAGTCATGTCACTTTCCGCCTCATAGAATCTTCTGAGGAAGAGATGTCATGCCCCAGTCCCAAAATACGTAGGACTAGGAACACGTAAGTATGCCAGCCGTATGTATATGGCAACTCCAATATATGGATACTATAATACATACGTACGCTGTAATATGAATATAAACTCACATATGGTATATCAAATATCACAGGTCATAGAAAATACTAATCTCATCCACACAACAAGTCATAGAAAGTAAATAACTAAACTAGAATAAAGAGTCTAAATAATCCATAAATAATAGTCGGGTGGAGACAAATCCACTACCAATGACTATATAAACTAAAATAAGAGAGAAGAGTAAAATCACCAATATAAATAAGGTGATGATATAAGAGTGTCAGCTAAAGGATCCATCGCTAGAGGTAATCAATGATGCTCAGTGGGTAGGGTCTCCTCGGCAGGAAGTAACGCATCAGGTTCGGGTCCGTACTCCTGCGGATACTCATGGTCATCTATAACCAGGTCCTCAGAGGGACGAAACAAGATACATAGAAGCAAGCCAATTGAATATAATAAACATGCATAATGTTTGAAAATATATAAGTACGCTGTACAAGACAATCTATATGAATACAAATGATGACAACTTTTCGACGTATGGGCAAGGGTAGGCTACTCGATCTAAATCTCATAACTCACATAGCCTTCTAGAACATCAGAAATTGATATACCGCGGGGGTAGCGACCAGCGTGACTCCAGAAATCGACATACCATGGGGGTAGCGACCAACGCGACACACTACCGTAGTGCGAGCTAGATACTATAGTTTACCATAGTGGTTAAAGCCCATACGCCTAATGGTTGTCCTCTCATAATACTAGGTGTCAAGTGTGTGTCAACATATCTAATATATAGTAATGACTGAACGAAACTACACATGCAATAAATATACAAAAATATAAATAAGCATGCAAAATACTGTAAATAATTTGGCAAGGTATACTTGCCTGGCCAGAAAGCTGTAAAGTCCCAATAACCTGCTCCGAAAGTCGCGTAGAACAATCCAATATCCTCGGGGTTAGTGTGCACAAGCACGAGAATCGGGGGTGACTGCTACAGGTTGTCTGACAAGGGTGACGGTCCATGATGATTACGATAACGAGGGTGATGACGATAAGATGATTAGGATTAAGGGTGATGATGATTGTTATGATTAAGGTGGTTATTAGGTCAATGATGATGGAAATTATAATAATGGTGGTGATGTGGATGATGATGGGGATTATGGTGATGATGTGGATGGTGACTGGGATGATGGTGATGACGAGGATGATGATGGTGATGAGATGAGATAATAATGATGATGAGATAAGATGATGATGATAATGAGATAAGATAATGATGATGATGGTGATAAGATGAGATAATGATGATGATGGTGATGATGGAGTGATGATGATGATATGGTAATGATGGAGTGATGATGATGATGGTGATGATGGGCTGTCGGAGATTGCTGGAGGCTCGGTGCTGCTTCGGCCAGACTCAGGTGGCCGAGGAGGAGAGGGCAGGAAAGAGGGGAGAATGGGGTGGTCGTGTTGGTGGTGTGGTGGTATTTGATGGTCGAGGGGGAGAGGTGAACGTAAGGGAAGGCTGCTGCGCTGCTGGATGGCAGGAAGCAGGGGAGGTCCGACGAGTGAGCTCAGGCGAAGGAGGAGGGGATGAGGACAGTGGTGGTAGCTGTGCTGTCGACTCCGGCGGCTTGGGGAGATCACCGGAGGAAGGAGGGAAGAAGATAAAGTCGGGGAAGGAGAGATCAGGGAGATGGCGAGTGGCATTCGGTTGTGTCGTCTGGTGGAGATGGGAGCCAGGATGAAGGTGGTGGCGGTGGTGATGAGTGGCTCCGGGAGGAAGGAAGAGGAGGCTCAGGGTGGCTCGATGTGGATGGGTTCAGTGGGTTGGCCGGCTTCTCAGGCGAGCGCGGGGCATCAGGTGAAGGTCTTGCGAGGTCGGAGACGATGGTGGTGGTGGTTTGTGATGTCGGGGTCGACCAGGCGGATGAGCAGCGGGTTATGGTCGACTTCAGGCGAGCTCCGGTCGAGTCAGGATCCAGGCGGGATGATCGTGGGTCTCAAGCAAGGATGGCATCGGCTGTTTCGGCTTCAGGCGACAGGAGGAAGGCCGGGTTTCGGCGGGTAAGGGAGGAAGAAGATGAAGAGCAGTAGATGGGGGAGGTCGGCTATGTGTTTAGTTTTAGGTAAAAAGGAAAATAAAGAAAGGAGAGAAAAAAGTTATTTTATACATGAAATTGGTTTTGGGTGTTTGACCTAGGAAAATTTGGGCTTGGTCAACTCTTGGGGTTGGGCCTTGGTATGCCATGGGGATGTTTGGAGGGCCATAATTGTATTGTTTAAAATACAGGGGGTAGGTTTAAACGAGGGGCGATGTTGCGCGTTGTACATTCCGAAAATTATGAAAATATTTGTATGGATAGGAAAAATGGGTTTCTTCACGTTTTGTCCAATCGTGTGGACACCTTAATGCATTTTTGCATAAAAGTGTCCAATAATTAGAAAATTGCACAAAGATAGAAATTGGATTAAATTAATTAAATTACTGCGCAAGGTGTTCTATAATTAATTAGAAGTACATGGGGATAAAATTAGGTGGGACACAAGTGT
Organism: Iris macrosiphon; assembly: GCA_036927795.1. NCBI lineage: Eukaryota > Viridiplantae > Streptophyta > Magnoliopsida > Asparagales > Iridaceae > Iris > Iris macrosiphon. Next base: position 131,792,597 of record JAYESA010000001.1, on the reverse strand, counting down.
CATGGACGTAGAGGGCTCAGAGTAGAATATTAACAAAATTTGGGTTGCACAAAATGGGTCAAGATTGTGTCTCCAATTTCGATTGGAACGTACAAGGGTACAAAGTTAGAATTTATTTAGAATTTAATATAAACGTCTGCGACGAATATTGTGCGACTAAAATATAGCACAAGAGAGCATAATTATAAGTTACACGAGGGTCAGAATGGAAGACGGCCACGTCTAGGATAGGGGTGTGAAGTTTGTAGGAAGGCAGTGGCTAGTGTAGTGCTCCAATTATCGAAGCAACGGTAAGGTGCGCTAAGTGATATAAATATTGTATAATTAAATAAATGTTGCGTTCTATTTCCAATTGGATTCAAACTAGCCCTAGTTTCTCTATCTAAGCCAAGTAGGCCTAATTTTGGGTGAGGGGGTTCACAATCTACCCAACTTAAAATAATTTTGTCCTCAAAATTAAAGTAGGGCAGGGTTTCTCTATTTAATCTCACTTGATCACAATCTAAAAGAATTCACCTCACGTTAACATTGTAATTTCTACCCAACTTAGAATTTTACCTATTTATCACCTAAGACTATACATCTAAGAAAATATTCCTCTAATTATTTAATCATGTTATTCAATCCTCAAAGTTTCTAACACACAAATATATCATATTTGATATGCCCTTAATCAATTATAAAAGAGAGTCACCAAGTCATGTGATTAGCCTATGGGATAGCACTACTAGAAAAAGCGGGATTAGCGATGTATTTTAGCGACTCCATGTAAAAACGTCGCTAAATTAGCGACTCCATCAAAAATGTCACTAGACATCGCTAAATGGCAATATTTAACGACGTTTAGCGACTTTTATTAAGATTTTAAAAGATTAGTCGCTATAAGTTCAATTAAGGTCGCTAAGCGTCGCTAATATATCTAATTTACCAACGTTTAGCATCATAATTAGCGACGTATATATTAAAAATATTTAGCAACGTATTTAGCGACGTCTTTGACGTTGCTATATTTTAATTTAGCGACGTTTTTATTTGATGTCGCTAAACGTCGCTAAATTTTGGTTAGTTATGGCTCAGTTTTCTTTTCCCCCATCTGTCGAAAATTTCAAAAGTTTTCAAAATCTTTCGATTTCCCCCACCCCCCCACTCTCCGGTGAGCGGCTCTCCACGGCTGCGGCTACTCCGGAATCCCCTTCCTTCTCCTCTTCGAGCTCTAGGTAAACCCTAACTCTCTCTCTCTCTCTCTCACATGTGATACTGATATAACACACACTTGACAGACATGACACACGCACACAGACACTGACAAACACACACACACACACACACACACACACACAGACGCACACACACACACACACACACAGACGTAGATACACACATACACATACACACTCATACAGACACTGACACTGACACTGACACAGACACAACACACACACACACACACTGACACACACATAATATTTGATCTATTGGATGTGTCCATGTGAATTGAGGGTTGGTATCATGGTGGTGTGGTGTATGGAGGATGTATCCTAGAGTATCTTGGTGTTGCACACCAAATATTTATGAATTGGACTAGTGGTTGTGTGTGTGTGTCTATTTATGCCTTAGAGTATCATATGATATGTATATGTAAATTGGTGTATTATCTATTTGCATATGAGAAAGTGTATGCATATATAGGTGTATCTCGATATATATATAGATAGGTATATAGCTACTGTTATCTGCGTTGGTGTTCATAGTGTCTTCTAGCTGTGCTTGATGTGGGAGAGGGTAGAAAAGTCGAGTTTTGTGTGGGTGTCACTACTGAACTATGAGGCTTCAGGAACTTAACTTAATTCAGTTTGGCCTAGTGCATTAGGCAAGCTGGCAATGTGTTGCAGTGGTGTCGGGTTGGCACTGTGAGGAGGGGATTGTTTTCTGTCATCTTCTGCAGTAGGAGAGTGTTGGTGCACACTTGAGCAGCATCAAACACATGCATGCTTGAGCAATGGCAAGGCAGCAACAAGCACTGCTATGAGCCATGGCAGTAGCTAAGGGCAGTTGGAAACAACTAAGTGAAGGGAAGATTTAGCCACTGCAGCAACAGTACAAAGTATCAGAGGTTGCAGACTTAGTTAGGGTCTGTAGGCATGTGTTTGGGTTAAGGTATAGACAAGTATCGGGTAGGTGTTCACAGGTCACTTGTTGCATGCCAATACAACCCTTAACTGATACTGTGGTATCAGGAATTTAATTGGCAAGAGTGATCAGTGCAGTGCAGTTCAATTAGAGCACAACAATGCTGTGAAGTGAACTGATACTGTGGTATCAGGGAGGAGTGACTGCTATGGGTTATAGTCTAGTGAGCAAGTATAAGGATGAAGTGCAAGGTGCCAGGCCAAGGGTAAGAGGCTCTCAGTGTGGATAGTAGAGTACTTAATTTCAAAGCAGAATATCTTATTTCTGTACTTGCAAAACAAATAACTTACTATCGCTACTTTGGTATTTAGGTCGATCGTCTAATAACACCCGAGACTGAATCTATTAGAACTCTAGCCAAGGGACCAATTACTGCCATAAAAATATGGCCAAGTTTCTGTGTGAATGGGTTCAGGTTCAAGTCAACAAATGCTCCTATCAGAGAGCTTTCTGGATCTTGATTCCATGAAAAACAGTTGTTTGTGTATCAAATCTTCGAACTACAAAGACGTCAATCCGGGTAATAATTTTTTGGCATCTTAGGAGAGATTATGGAATTGACATATAATTATGGCACAGAACCTACTAATATCGTGCTAATCAGGTGTGAATGGTTCGATCCGACTCAAGATCAAGGTTAGAAAATTGACAAGCATGGCCTTGTGGATATAAACTATAAGCGTAGATATCAAGGCTACGAACCATTTGTCCTATCAAGTCAGGTTCAGCTCATGTACTTCACAACTTATCCTAGACGAGGGACAGCGAGGTCAGATTGGTGGGCAGTATACAAGACTAAAGCTAGAAATACCTTTGACATTGACGAAATAGCTTATCAGGAGGACGATTTACCTCTTTTAACAAATATTGTAGATGTGGACTCAATGGAAGTTACTCATTACACGAGAAATAATGTAGAAGATGTAGAATTATCCAAAGAGGAAGACAAAGTAGATAAAAGTGAAGACGAGGAGAAGGAAGAGGAGGACGAGGAAGGCGAACAAGATAAATTTTCTGAAGATGATTAAAAATAAAATATATTGCATGTAGAATGTAACTATATTTTGACTGTAGAATATAGATCAAGGTTGGAAAATTGACGAAGTAGATGTACCCATTAACGAATATATATATTATATTTTTACTGTAGAATGCTTTAAGATATGCATCATATTTCGACTGTAGAATGTACTATATATTTGTGTTTCTCTATATTCATTATATATTGTTATCAGATATGACAGGACGACGCAGAGGATTCGACAGGTCCCGAGGTAGACGGAGTGCTCCTCCGGTACTGCCTACTATTGGTTCCGGATCATCGTTACCCAGTACTCCAGTATATCGATCACTCACATCTCCGACTGTTGGGACGAGTAGTTCCGGGCGTGATAGTACACCCTCGTCCAGCGTTCCTCCTCCTGACGAAACCATGGGAACAGATGAGCATGTCGAGGAGGTCGTGCCCACGTTGTCCCAGCATCAGCAAGATCCTCCATACGCACCTCCGGAGGAGACGAGGACAGAGATTTGGGCCGACGGTACAAAGTAAGTCAATTAGATGGTTTAGTATAATATATATCGTGTATTTCTTTATTCATTGTATATTGACTTTTTCAGTATTCTAAATTATTATCACTGTATAGATATCGTCCATCGTCGGTTCAGAGACGCCTGGGCCAATTTCTGAGGAACAACTACGGTGGCCCTTGGATCAACTACTCTGAGGCTCCGGAGGAGAGGAAGACATTCTGGTTTGCGCACTTCCAGGTAAAAGTATATTAAATAAATCCTCTAATTTATGTATATTATATAACTTATCCGTGATGCTAACTTACTAAATTATTTATTGTAGCAAACGTATTTTTATCCTCAGCACCGGGCCGAGGTGATCGAAAGGCTCTTTCCTACCGTTGCCGCCAAGCTTATCCGAGATGCTCTGGATGACCAAAAGGCTCGTGATCGTGCTGGAAAACCGATCCAAGGTTGGATCACGCCTGAGCAGTGGACTACGATGAGGGCTAGATTCGACGATCCGAGCTACAAGAAAAGGTCTGAGAAGGCCAAGGCGGCTAGGCGGAATGCTGCCAAGTGGTGTGGTGGCTCGATTCCGATGACGAAACATTTCCGTCGTTTGGTATGTTTTTTATTTAAAAATATATTATTTTAATGTAAGTACCATAAAATGGTACTTGGAAAAAATATTTAAGTTTAGTAATAAATAATATATTTTTAACAGTTACAGAGGGGTGAGGATGCAAACATGGTGACCGTCTTCTTGGCAACCCATCACAAGGACGGAAATCTCATTGATGAGAGGGCCTCGCAGACCTATATAAGTATTACTTTACTTTGTGTTAATTTTAATATAACTTAGGCAATTATCGAGTTTCCAAACCTTTCTAGGCCGAGTATCTTAGGCTGCGTGAGCGGGCGACTGCTAGTGCACCTACACCTGGAGAGGCTGGTACTTCGTCGCAGCCTGCTCCAGCTCCGTCGGCGGACAACCTGTGGGTACGTACTACGGTACGTACTACGGTACGGGCTCCTATGGCGCCCTAGTTATGACGCAGTCATCTAGGGCCTCCCCAACAGCTGTGCATTCCACACAGCCCTCGCAGTCGTCGGCCAGAGTCTAGGAGGCCGTCCAGGAGGCCGTTGACCGTCAGATTGTGTCTCTCCATGACGAGTTACTGCGAAGGACGGAGGAGCAGCCCCGGTCCCAGCCGCAGGCGGACGATCCGATGCTCATCGCACGATTCGATATGCTCGACCGCAGCATGACGGAGCTCCAGGATTTGACAAATGATATTAGAGCCTCGACAGACTGCAACATCATAGAGCTGCAGGCGTCATAACTACGATGGGCGAGAGGCTGACGATGATGTAGGATTCAATGGTTCATAGCAGTACGAGGCTGTTATCTACCATGGATTCTTACAACCAGCGACTTGCAGACTTGGAGCGGGCACGGCCTCCTGGTGCGCCTACATCGACACAGACTCCACCGACGTCACTGCCTTCTCCATCGACATCGGTGTCGATTCTACGGGACGAGTATGAGCAGTTCTTATCCTTCAAGCGCGCCGGTGGTCAACCTCCTGCAGATCCGCAGTAGTATAGCTAGTTACTGGATATTTATATTTTTTTATTATTTGGGATGCGATTGTATGGATATAAATTTGCCATATTCTTTACGATGAGATTTGCTGGATGCTTTCTTTTCTTTAAATTTTATTATATTATTCATATTAAATATGTTATTTTATCGGTGTTGAGTGTTCAGTGCCTATTTTTCCCTATTTTTTTCTAGTTCAATGATACAAGTTGCAATATAATACACAATCCCTGTACAAACTCAAACACACTGAATTATAATACACACACTCTCCCTATCTCTGAGCACATTAAGAGCAACACACAACACATATAGTACTGTCTTAATTCACTGATATTTACACAGTTCCTAATATATTTTGATTTACAACTGATGACTGATACTTGGCCTTTATTTACCCAATGCACTAGAATTTTCCTCCTTGGTGCTGCTACTGTATCCTTTATTCAATTATTTCTACTACCATCATATACTTGATAATGAACCCAAGGGGGTTGGTAAACCCAGAAATGTAATTCAGTAATATTTATTTTTATTTTTTTCTGAAAATTAGCGACATTTTAGCGACGTTTAGTGACGTTTAGCGACGTTCATTTACGTTGCTAACTACGTCGCTAATTAGCGATGCTATTACACATCGCTAAAGACGTCGCTAACGAAGTCGCTAAAATCATCGCTGTACGTCGCAAACTGCTGACATGGCAGTATTGCCAGGTCATTAAAGACGTCTGTGTAACATCACTATATAAGTCGCTAATTAGCAACGTTTAGCGACTTTAATAAACGTTGCTAATTAGTGACGCTGCGTCACTAAACGTCGCTAAATTTAGCGACACATTAAAGTCGCTAAAAACGTCGGCATAGCGACGTTTAGCGACATTTTTTGTTTTAGCGACTTGCTTTTTTCTGACTGCTTTAAAACGTCGCTAATTACGTCGCTAAACTAACTTAGCGACGTATTTTGGTTATTTAGCGACGTTTTTAGACGTCGCTAATTTGACATTTTCTGGTAGTGTAGGTCTAGTACTATCAATGTATCAAACTTATACCAAGCACGAAGTTTCGTCTTTCTGAAACAAGGAAAGACAAAAAAACAATAATAAAGAGTTCAAAGGGGAGGTAATAGAATACAAGTATGGGGATCAAGGCGTTTAAGGAATTCAAAAGGAATTGTCAAGACAGTTATGGATTAAAATCCTATTTGATAAATTCTTATTCGCATACTCGTATCAGTATAGTTATATAATCGATACGACATCCTCAAACACGTCTAGGGGTAAGTATATTTGTCTACTAGTCGACTATATACCTCAATCCACGTAAAGTAGTCATGCGAAGAGCAAACCAAGCGCACTAAGGTTAGCTAGACCTTAATACACTAATTTTGATTTAGACAATGTATTAGTATGGCCCCCCCAATAATATATATGTCATGAACAAGCTCGATAAAGAATAAGCTTGCAAAACTAGGCTATAATAGCAGTATAGGTCAAGGTAGTTCAGAAAATATAAGTACGCTAGATTATGATGAGAGAAGGTACACAATAATTCAAGTTCACAAAGAAGATAAGACTCTACAGTTATCATACCACTCCTTGTCTAAGTCGCTAGTCGACCAAATAGGGGTATGGGCCTTTAAGTTCTACAGTCTGGATAAACACTATCGTCTTATGCTATTATACCGTTAATGTCATTCAATTACACTTCATTAATGGGTCAAAAGGATTATGTGATACTAGGTTATGAGGTATACTACCCAACTTAAAATAATTAACTAATACTGTAACTGTATTTAGGGGTTTCTACAAAATAATATTGTCCTTGTAAATAAAGTATAAACTCTTATTGGGGTACATACGAAAAAGATCTTGGTACTTATTAGGGTATCCTGTTGTATTATATAGGTAACTGTTATCTTAAGTCTTTAATCATAGTGTTTATGGAACAAAAAGGGTTAATAGTAAAGTGGAAAAGTTACCGGCTCTCAAGTGAAAGAGGATATAACTTGTATCGAGGTGGGGGTACAAATTACGTGATTTAAAATAAGGTATAACCATAAAATTATAATCTAAAGGAATACTCAACTATCAAGTTTTAACTACCAATCACATAATTCAAAATTCAAGAGTAACAACTATAATTCTAGCAAACTATATATCCTAACATGAAATAAAATCACTTGGCCTACAATCATAAGGGTTAGGTGGTACGAATCGAAAGATGAAGGAAAAATTTTAGTCGTCGCACAAATAGCGAGTGCTAAGGTTTTGGAGGAACAAGATATAAAATTATAATAGGGAGACTCTTGATAATGTCATAGTTTCTTGAGGGAAGGTGGGGGTGCTAATCTCTGTTATTCGAGGTATGATCAAGGAAAATATTATATTCATTCCTCTTGGCTTCCTAATGTACTGTCTGCTAATACCAAGAATCTAAATTTATAGTTCTCTAATACTATCTTACTATGAAGGTTAGGTTCAGTCCTAATATTCAATCTTGTATTTCTATTGGTTCCTCAATACTAGGGTCAAACAATATGGTCAAACTTCTAACTAACTCTAGTAGTGTCTATACCACTCTCAAGTCATCCCTAATTATCAAGGGATAATGGTAAATCAATCTACAGGTAAGGGATGCTAGGGTTCATTAGGTATTCTTATCTTAGTGATGTGTCTATATTCTAGTTGTATTCTTAGTAAAAATATTACCCTAATTATTATCCTAACAACATGGATTCCTATATTTTAGGAGGAGGCTATACTCAAAAAACTATTAGGGAAGCACATGAATCAAGCAGGATGTAATTATTTAAATAGAACAGACTGGAAGGAAGATGAGTCATAGTCAAATGTGGATGAGATCATGTACTCTAATCCTATTTGCAGGCTTGCTCGGTACAGTTACGTAACCGAGACAATATGCTCTCGACCTGCATGGGCCACCACTAAAAATATGTCACGCCCCAGTCCTAAAATATGTAGGACTAGGAACACGTAAGCATGCCAGCCGTATTTATATGGCAACTCCAATATATAGATACCATAATATATACGTACGCTGTAATATGAATATAAACTCACATGTGGTATATCAAATGTCACAGGTCACAGAAAATACTAATCTCATCCACACAATAAGTCACAGAAAGTAAATAACTAAACTAGAATAAATAGTCTAAATAATCTATAAATGATAGTCGGGTGGAGACAAATCTACTACCAATGACTATATCAACTAAAATAAGAGAGAAGAGTAAAATCATCAATATAAATAAGGTGATGATATAAGAGTGTCAGCTAAAGGATCCAACACTAGAGGTAATCAATGATGCTCAGTGGGTAGGGTCTCCTCGGCAGAAAATAATGCGTCAGGTCCGGGTCCGTACTTCTGCGGATACTCATGGTCGTCTATACCTGGCAAGGGACCAGGTCCTCAGAGGGACGTAACAAGATACATAGAAGCAAGCCAATTGAATATAGTAAACATGCATAATGTTTGAAAATATATAAGTACGATATACAAGACAATCTATATGAATGCAAATGAGGAGAACTTTTTGACGTATGGGCAAGAGTAGGCTACTCGATCTAAATCTCACAACTCACACACCCGTCTAGAACATCAAAAATTGATATACCGCGGGGGTAACGACCAGCGTGACTCCAGAAATTGACATACCGCGGGGGTAGCGATCAGCGCGATACACTACCGTAGTACGAGCTAAATACTACGATTTACCAGAGTGGTTAAAGCCCATACGCCTAATGGTTGTCCTCTCATGATACTAGGTGTCAAGTGTGTGTCAACATATCTAATATATAGTAATAACTGAATAAAACTACACATGCAATGAATATACAAAAATATAAATAAGCATGCAAAATACTGTAAATAATTTGGCAAGGTATACTTGCCTGACAAAAAAGCTGCAAAGTCCCAATAACCTGCTCCGAAAGTCATGTAGAACAATCCAATATCCTTGGGGTCAGCATGCACATGCACGAGAATTGGGGGTAACTGCTACAGGTTGTCTGGCAAGGGTGACGGTCCATGATGATCACGATGATGAGGGTGATGACGATGAGATGATTAGGATTAAGGATGATGATGATTGTTATGATTAAGGTGGTTATTAGGTCAATGATGATGGAAATTATAATAATGGTGGTGATGTGGATGATGATGGAGATTATGGTGATAATGTAGATGGTGACTGGGATGATGGTGATGACGAGGATGATGATGGTGATGAGATAAGATGATGATGATAATAAGATGAGATGATGATGGTGATGAGATGAGATAATAATGATAATGAGATAAGATGATGATTATGATGATGAGATAAGATGATAATGATGGTGATGATGGTGTGATGATGATGATGGTGATGATGGGCTGCCAGAGACTGTTGGAGGCTCGGTGCTGCTCCGGCCAGACTCAGGTGGCCGAGGAGGAGAGGGAAGGGAAGAGGGAAGAACGGGGTGGTCGTGTTGGTGGTGTGGTGGTATTTGATGGTCGAAGGGAAGAGGTAAACGTGAGGGAAGGCTGTTGCGCTGCTGGTGGATGGCAGGGAGTGGGGGAGGTCCGGCGAGTGAGCTCAGGCGAAGGAGGAGGGGATGAGGACAGTGGTGGTGGCTGTGCTGTCGACTCCGGTGGCTTGGGAAGATCATCGGAGGAAGGAGGGAAGAAGATGAAGTCAGGGAAGGAGAGATCAGGGAGATGGCGGATGGCGTTCGGTTGTATCGTCCGGCGGAGATGGGAGCCAGGATCAAGGAGGTGGTGGCGGTGGTGATGAGCGGCTCCAGGAGGAAGGGAGAGGAGGCTCGGGGTGGCTCAATGTGGATGTGTTCCGTGGGTTGGCTGGCTTCTCAGGCGAGCACGGGGCATCAGGCGAAGGTCAGGCAAGGTCGGAGACAATGGTGGTTATGGTTTGTGATGTCGGGGTCGACCAGGCGGATGAGCAGCGGGTTATGGTCGACTTCAGGCGAGCTCCGGTCGAGTCGGTATCCAGGCAGGATGATCGTGGGTCTCAAGCGAGGATGGCGTCGGCTGTTTCAGCTTCAGGCGGCGTGAGGAGGCCGAGTTCCGGCGGGTGAGGGAGAAAGAAGATGAAGAGCAGTAGATGGGGGAGGTCGGCTATGTGTTTAGTTTTAGGTAAAAAGGAAAATAAAGAAAGGAGAGGAAAAAGTTATTTTATACATGAAATTGGGTTTGGCTGTTTAACCTAGGAAAATTTGGGCTTGGTCAACTCTTGGGGTTGGGCCTTGGTATGTCATGGGGATGTTTGTAGGGCTATAATTGCATTATTTAAAATACAGGGGTTAGGTTTAAACGAGGGTGATGTTGCGCATTGCACATTCCAAAAATTATGAAAAAATTTGTATGAAGGAGAAAAATGGATTTTTTTTATGTATTGTCCAATGGTGTGGCCACCTTAATACATTTTTGCATAAAAGCACCCAATAATTAGAAAATTGCACAAAGATGAAAATTGGATTAAATTAATTAAATTATCACGCAAGGTGATTAATTAGAAGTACATGGAGGATAAAATTAGGCGGGACACAAGTGTCATGGACGTAGAGGGCTCAGAGTAGAATATTAATAAAATTCGGGTTGCATAAAACGGGTCAAGATTGTGTCTCCAATTTCGATTAGAACGCACAAGGATAAAAATTTAGAATTTATTTAGAATTTAATATAAACGTCTGCGACGAATGTTGTGCGACTAAAATGTAGCACAAGAGAGCATAATTATAAGTTACACAAGGGTTAGAATGGAAGGTGGCCACGTCTAGGACAGGGGTATAAAGTTTGTAGGAAGGCAGTGGCTAGTGTAGTTCTCCAATTATCGAAGCAACGGTAAGGTGCGCTAAGTGATATAAATATTATATAATTAAATAAATATTGTGTTCTATTTCCAATTGGGTTCAAACTAGCCCTACTTTCTCTATCTAAGCCAAGTAGGCCTAATTTTAGGTGAGGGGGTTTATAAGAGACTCTTGAGATCATCGAACGAGAAGATATAGTTATCTGAGAGGCTGTAGAACCAATCAGAGGCTACCCCTGATAATGCCCCAATGAAGAGCCTAGTGAGAATAGCATCAATGCAGGGTAGATGCTTCGTTCCGGTCTCAAAGTAGCTTATATATCTGCGGAGGAAGGACTTTCCATCAAATGTGTCAATATTGAAGGGTTTGTACTTGGATGGATATGGTACATCCCTCCATTCTAGTGGATATGGTTGTCGTACTCTGAGATCGCGGAGTGAGTCCCGATTGTCCATGGAATTCAGGCGGGCTTGGAGTTTTCGGACCTTCCTCATCGCTTCCCTAACTTTATCTGTCGCAGAAGGAGCAAACGACCTTGGTAGAGCATGACGGTCGCTAACGGGGGGAGCGGTTGCATTTGAATCTGCATTAGTTTCAAGGTCTTAACCTGAGGCCCTTGACGGTTGGGAGGCTACAGTTGCCTTGATATCTAACACTGCTTGTGTTAAGGCTTGCATTGACTTTCTCATAGTGTGCATCATGGCTTTGAGGGTTTTGAGGCGTTGCTGGACACTGGGGCCTTTGTAGTCGTCCTCTGCCATATATGCCGTTCTTACATGAGGCGAGTAGGAAATGACAGTTGATGTAGCACTTTTTGCCTCAAACTCTTACAGTAAATAGTCATCGGGGAGATCTGGTAGTGCTAAATCCTATTTGAACTCTGATAGAACACTACCCTTTGTGTAGAAGGCTGTATCTCCTTGGTGAGGGTGGCTACCCCAGTGTCTGTTCCTTGAGAATTGTTAGCTCCTCGCAATGCCGGATTGTTTTATAGGTCCAGGGGATTATCACCCCCAGCTTGCGCAACCCCCAGTAGTTGTGAGGAATAACTACCCCCAGCGGCTGGAAACTTCTTCTTCGAGCGGGTGCTCTGGAAAATGCCTTATGCATGTCCCGCTGTTGTTCCTCCTGGTAGTCGCCTTTGTAATACACTGGTAGAGAGCGACAGACTGGAGGTACCCGACTGCTTTTCTCCCTTGGTAGAAGAAATCTTCCGAGTCGACTAGCATTACGCGAAGGGCAGCTCCTTTTCCTCTGGTACTTGCACCTGATCTCCGGGTTGTTACCGTATAGATGCTTTCTGGTACAGTCGCTGAAAGGCCGACTGCCTGCTTATGGGTGTTGCCACTTTCTTGCAGCAGCAATTGATAATGATCCTGACACAGTGATGCCCTGGAGAGGATATTTCATCGGCCATAGTTGTTTTTCTTGCCTTTCGCTTGTGATTGATCATATTACGCAAGCCAAGCAAGGGTTATTCCACCTTTGTACCCTTTTTGTGGGCCCGGAAGGACCGAGCGCACATGTACGTAGCTGATATATTTATCCCTGATCCAGGGTTCATACAAGAACTTCCCTCAGATCATCAACAGAAGACTTTTGAGACCAACGCTGTCCATTTGCCGCTGCGGGCTGGATGCACGAGGAGGTCTTATATAGCTTTCCATCAGGGACCCATGTAACGGTTAACTGTGCCTGCTGACAGTCAGCTAACTGGATAGTTGCTTGAGCCTGATGAGCTCATACTGCCCCAGGCTTCTTTTACTTAGCACCTGCAGGCGCTTAGTACAAAGAGTCCAAGTTTGGGCTTTTGCCATTCTCAGCGAACCGCATAGGATCTGCGCCACATGAGATACGGTCGAAAATATAGGTTTGGTTGCTGTTTGGGCCTATCCAGCCATCTGCCTGTGGTTGTGAGCTAGTGCCGCATGGTCAGTCTTATGCGGCCTCCTTCTTGGCCGCATAGAACCTACATAAGCACCAGAATGTCTGGCATCATAGTGCTTTCCTCTACCAAAGTCTGGGTGCTTAGTAGTTTCTGCGTTAGACAAGGATGTCGCATAGACGTGGACGTCCTGGGTGTTCGCCTGACGAACATCATCAGCAACAGAGTGAGAGGAGGGAAGCATCTGCTCCACAGTTGGGCGAGGAACAACGGCCTTTGCTACCCATGTTATGTGGGTCTTCTTGGGCTTGGCTAGCCTTGGCGAAGGACTAGCACTTCCTTTCGAGAGCAATTCCTCGAACTCTTGCTGATCGAAGCGAATGCCACCATCTTTTGCATTGAACCAAGCTTGGCTGCATCAGACTGCATCACCAACTTCTTATCAGAGAAGAAGGACGTCCCCAGCAGAGTTGCCATCTTGTTTGCCATTAAATCAAAAGGATAACTAAAAGAACTTGATTTGATTAACAAACTAATATTCATATATTTTATTGTAACTATGGACGTACAATGGATGCCGCATATGTTCCTACTTGGTAGCCGCATAGGGCTACTTCAACAGCATGCGATTATAACCGTGACCGCACGTCACAGGGAAGCTGCCACGTGAGTTCAGTTCAGATATTTGTTGATGAGATCTCGGGGTCATATGAGATCTCAGGGTCATTTTAACCCATTGTGTGCGTGACTTGGTCAGCTGACCCTGTAGTCTGCAACAGCTATGCAAAGATCTCTTTGCTTGTAATAGAAAGATCCTGTGGGCTGGAGGTCACATAATAACTTGGTCGCATAATGGTGAGGCCGCATGGGCCTTGTAGCCGCATGCATGCTCTCGTTTGGGTCTTAGTCGAATGGACAATCTGGCCGTATGTTGGCGAGGCCACATGGTTCTTGTAGCCACATACGTTCTCTCGTCTAGCCTTGGTCGAATGGACACTGTGGCCGCATGATAACGAGGTTGCATGGGTACGTAGTCGCATATGTGCTCTCGTTTGGCCTTGGTTGGATGGACACTGTGGCCGCATGATGACAAGGTTGCATGGGTATGTAGCCGCATATGTGCTCTCGTTTGGCCTTGGTCTGATGGACACTCTGGTTTCATGAGGACGAGGACATATAACATCTTGGCTGCATATGTGCTCTCGTCCACCCTTAGTCTGATGGATACTTTGGCTTCATGAGGACGAGGACGCATAAAGTTGAGGTCGCATAGGCACTCTCGTTTGGGCCTTGGTTGAATAGATACTTTGGCTTCATGAGGACGAGGATGCATAACGTCTTGGCCGCATATGACGCATGGAATCTGGGATGCATGGGGCATAAGGAGTCTTATCCTCGTGGAAAGCTTGACTCATAGATCCTGTATGTATGCGGCTTGTCATGTATGTACTTGCAGACTTTCTTTGGGGATCTAGATGAGTCTCTTGGCCACATAGCTTCTTTGCAGCATGACTAGAGGCATGCTTTAAGGTCATATCTTCTGGCACATGGACTCAGATTTTTTATGCTTATACACCATTATGTCATGCCTCGATTCCGCAGGGGCCGATCATCCTCGCTTAGCGCCTTACGAAATTGATCGTCCTCGTATGGGCGTAATGTTGTGCAAGCCTACGTTGTACTTGCACAAGGCCAAGGCTTTGAACAAGGATAAGTAAGCTATTCAAGATAGAAGAAGCAACACAATATATAGAAAATTAAATAAACACGATGGTATAAGAAAATAATGTCTTTATTGATATCTAAAATGATTACAAGGCTTGCCAATTGACTAGATAATAATATAGAATATAATGACATCGTTCTATATATTACATCCCTTTATACAGAAATATCTCAAAATATCTTGATACAACTCAAGGCATCGACTCCAGATTTTTGGCTCATGAGGATGATGATATGTTATCGCTTCTTTGGACGCTTCAGTACCTGCGAACAGAATTGGTGGGGGGTCAACACTTTAGGAAAAGTACTGGTGAGTATAAAAGCAACAAACAGAAGCAACACTCTCTAAAACCAACACTAAGTAAACATGTGATAAAATATTATATTACTAGTGATCTTGCTACTTTTTACCTAGGTTCATTTCATGCTATATAGGATCAAGTCAGATTACTTCTTTCGAAAATATATCTTTTGAAAACAGTTTGCATATTCAATACATTCAAGCAGACTGTGTGGATAGTGTTTATGCATAATATTGATTTGCTCTATCGTGTAGTGCGGGTCATGTATTGTGAGCCATATTCATTTACCCTAGGAGCATAGGAGTATATAGTGGACTATTCATATCAGTTCAAGGCAGTAGTAACATATTCATGTAAAACAGATTAATATAGGAGCAGTTTCGATAAGGAAGATAAGCAATAACTAGTGATCACTTATTCAGTGATCCTTACCCATAGCCGAACGGTTATCCCTGCAACAAACACACAAGTTAGCAATAATTTGCACAATCATAAAGGTTTTATTCCCTGTTCGTCTCTGCATCAAACAATTAGGTATGCAAGAAGGCTAAAATCCTAGCATGTGCCCTAACTATATGATGGGCCATAGGTTGCTCCATGATTAACAACTGTGACTCAAGGTTCATCTTTGCACTAGTACACGCGTATGTCAGCAGCTGTGACTCAAGGTTCAGCTTTGTACCAACATACACGAATACATACAGTTTTGATATCAGGATTCCGCTCTTCACTAATAGACACAACACCCCACTAGATCACAAGGATCGTACCTCAGAGTTCTTTCAAAAATCTCCTCTAGGCCGACCGATTCCTAGTTCCCCTGGAACCGTTCGAGAGACAATTACCTTGTGCACAAGTTATTCGAGACCAATACATGACATGAAACATCTATCAGATAATTCTATAATGCAAGCAAGCAATGACCAAGCAAACTTCTATCTCTTCCTCTTATCAATCGTTCGATAGGTTCAATTCATGGCCCAGCACGACACTAGTATACGCTCATACTAGCTGCTTTGACACATGATCAAGCTATTCTCTGAACGAGTTTGATAACAAGTCTATATTTCAAGCAGAAGTTCTTTTAACACAAAACAAGTAAGATATCAGTTCTATAATTCTAGCATGCAATATCTAACAGTTTTATCTATCAAGCATACATATATCTCTATTTTTAACAAGCATATAGTCCTACTATTGTTTAGCAAATTATGAAGGAACATGTTCAAGCATCTTTTTCTCTTCTTATTAGCATAGCAATGGTTCTTTCAATAGCTATGTCAGTGTAACTTAGCATGCAATATTCTATTCTTATACTTAGCATGGCAAGGGTCTTTTCAATGAAACAGTTAGGTATGCAAGAAGGCTAAAATCCTAGCATGCGCCCTAACTATATGATAGTCTATAGGTTGCCCTATGATTAACATCGGTGACTTAAGGTTCATCTCTGCACTAGTACGTGTGCATGTCAGCAGCTGCGACTCAAGGTTCAGCTCTGCACTAACACACACGAATACTAGCAGCTGTGACATTAGGGTTCCGCTCTTTATTAATTGACACAATACCCCACTAGATCACAAGGACCGTATCTCAGAGTGCTCTCAAAAATCTCTTCTGGGCCGACCGATTCCCAGTGCCCCTGGAACCGTTCGAGAGACTATTATCTTGTGCACAAGTTGTTTGAGACCAATGTATGATATAAAATATATATCAGATAATTTTATAATGCAAGCAAGCAATGATCAAGCAAAATTCGATTTGATATAGTGCCATCACGGAGTGGGGCACTATAATTTAGACGTGTTGGTGTTAGTAAGTTGAGTGCGGGATGTTTTTAGATAAGGATAAGTTAGACTCGGTGCATCGAGTTTGGATAGTAATCGATAAAGAGATTATCGTAGGACTGGGATTATCAATGCAAACATAAGGAACATGCTTAGATTTTTTAAGAATGAATCAGCTGGATATTCAAATAGATCTTTTGTGATTCAAACGCGATTTAGAGGATTTGTCGAGTGGCTTGAACCCTGATTGGTATATGGGGTAACTTGGAGAAATTCGATGGATCAAGGATTTTGGGGCAACAATGAGTCTATCAGCAACGAATGTGATTGTGTAAAGCCTTAATATGAGTGTTGCCTAGTTAGTCATGAATTTGAGTGTCTCGTACGAGATTGGTTCAGATGGTGGAGAGTAAATCGAGAAAATATTGAGGATGTATCGGATAGGGATTCATAGTAATGAAATTGATGGCTTGGTCGAGGAATCATTATGGATCGTGTACGTAATTACCGATTAAACCAAATAGGATGAGATCTAGTGTTAAAATAAAAGACTCGAGGATGCAATCAAAGTTAGTACGATTGGAGGATAGCATGATTAGAAGATAGCGATTTGGAAGTTCGATTTGAAGATACGGGAATGGTTCTAAGGATATGAAGAAGGTATAGCTCGGGGGAACGGAGTTTGCGAGCGAATAATTTAGTTTTAAAATTGGATGAGTTGATACGATATCGATAGTTGGAAGATAATACAGATTGACGCATATAAAAGAATCATGTTGTTCGGTGATCATATATAGACGATAACAGATTTGATCTTAAAGTTTGGACGAGTCAATCTTGAATCCAGTTCGGGAGATAGTATGGACGAAAACAAATTTGAATCAACAATAATTGTTCTTCTTGGTTATACAAATACTTGATGACGATGAAATGTATCGAAGATAGATAGATATCATGGTGTTTAATGGATAGGGTAGCCCAAAACCCTGCCTGGGCCTGACCCGGTCAACGTCGGTCTGGGCCGAACCAGACCCGATCAACGGACCGACCCGGCTTCGCCCAATACTTTCGCGGGTCCGGGTTGGGTCAAGATTTTTGACCCACAAGCTCGGCCCGACTTGCTTACGTGTGCGGGCCAGGTAAACCCGTAAAACCCGGTCAGACCAGCCTGATCATTGAACCGGTCCAAGCCGGGTCTAACCCAAGAATATATTTTTAAAAAAATCTAATATATTCATTAGGGGGTATTTTTACCAAAATACTCCCATTTGGGTAAATGTTTTTTGGCCGTTTTAGGGGTATTTTGGTTATTTTGTTGAAAATGACCAAAATATTCTTATAACAATTATATTTTATGGGTATTTAGGGTCATTTTGCATCCAAAACTTTCTATAAATAGGTCAAAATTCATGAAAATTAACCACAACAAATTTGTTTCCCTCTCCTCTTTTACAAAAGTTTGAAGCAATATAGTATGAAGAGCTATTTAATATCATAGAAAATGATCAACCACCACAACAACAGCAATGTCAGCAACCTCAACCCGCACCACAACAAAAGTTTGAATAAAAAATTTGGCATCATTTTAGCGTAGTTTACAATGAGTGATATACAAAAAGAAGAGAGTCGAATAGAGTTCTTGTTGAATGCTTGCATTGTAGAAAATGACTCAAATGAGACCATAACTGTAGTACAATAAAGCTACGTAGGCATCTGAAAATGTATAGATATCTAGTTATCTTGTATTTGTTTCTAAAAATATACTATTTTAATATATTTTATTATTGTTAGATAATTCATGCAACCTATGTTTGAGTTTAAGCTTTTAGTCTCTCTATAAACTATATTTGCAGTATTACAAATAAAATTTGAAGAGAGATTGAAAATCTGAAACACAAATATAGGTTGCATGCTTATGTAACAAAAATAATATATATTAAAAATTATCTTATTTCAGATATTCTTATGTATTAGTAATATTCATATGAGTCACTCATAAAATTCTGCCTCAATTAAGTGTTTGTTTATTTATATTAGGATATTGGTTGTTTACATTTAATATTTTTAGTTATGGAAATAATCTCATTAATTAAATCAAATCTTTATTCTATTATCTCATTAATTAAATCAAATTCTATCATCTATTTATTAATTATAATTTATATATTAAAATATTAAAAATATATATATAAATAAATAATAAATAAAATCTTAACAAATGACTTATATATTAACATATGTATATAATATAAAAAAATTTATTTTCTATTTAAATTTATTAACTTATTATATATATATAACTTATATATACAATGTTAAAAAAATATTATATACGGGCCGGCCCGGCCCAACCGTGAACTGATCCGCCCCTGACTGGGTCATGGGCCCAGGCTGGATCTGTAACCACATAATTTCGGGAGAGGAGTATTTTTCTCATTTCCATAATTGTTTGAGAATTCTATTAGTCATAATAATATTTATTATTATATGTATTGGTTGTGTGCTAGCTAATTAGAATAGACTCTGTGATTAGTTGGTTACTAAGTTAGCCTATTAATTAGACTTAGTGCTAGTGAGCTCAAGTGGACCCAACTAGACTTGACATGACCATTGGTTCAATTAGTTAGTTTAGTCATGATTTGACTCATTGGTTAGCTAGCATATAAATAGAATATTCCTTCTGTCATGCCCAGTTCCAAAATACGTAGGACTAGGAATACGTAACATGTCAGCTACGCATTCGACCAAACTGTGGTCCGACTCGAATACGTATAAGCTGCATTATAATGGTCACTATCTAAATAATCAAGTAAATATA
The DNA here is from genome assembly GCA_036927795.1 of Iris macrosiphon. NCBI lineage: Eukaryota > Viridiplantae > Streptophyta > Magnoliopsida > Asparagales > Iridaceae > Iris > Iris macrosiphon. The sequence goes on along the minus strand of JAYESA010000001.1, from coordinate 131,772,941 downwards.
AATATCTATGTCTCAATCCACAATGAATAGAATACACAAGAATGAGCAACATATGCTAAAGTCGGCCGCCCAGTAACACACAAACTCGAATAGACTCGAGAAGAAATATGAGTCTATAAAACTAGGCTACATCAGCAGATGAATAAATAACCATAACTCCGGTAGAAATGATATAAGTACCTGGTACCAATTCCTGCAAGACAAGCAACTCCATCAGCAACTCCAAAGTCTCTGTAATCGTCTATGCTGCAAAAACTGGCAGGAGACCAGGTCCTCAGAGGGACGTAACAAGGTACAAAAATAGTATGCCATAGTATAACAGAAATAAACAAGTGCAACGTCGGTGTAATCTAGCATAACCACCCAAGTGAGACACAACTTTAAAGACAATGTTCGACGCGTGGGTTGTCCAAATATAAAATCGTAGCTCCGAACACAGAGACACATAGGGCATACCGTAGCTCCGAGCACAGAGTCATACGGGTGATACTACGACTCCGGATACAGGAATACTACGTAAATAGGACAGCTACATATATATAGCGCGTGCAGAGTAGCCCAAACGTCTAGTAACTATCTTCCCCTCCCAAAGCGGTCAACGAGTGTTCGCTGAACCTGAACCTCTATCTAACAGTCTCGTCATACTAAAGTAACTATCAACAATCATGACCCTAAAGTCATTCCGGATTCTGATCATGCTGACAGTATCAGAATACAGGAAATCTGGCACGATGATGGTGTCTGAATGTGTCCTAGGGTTCTGATGTAACCAAGTAGGTACATTAAGGTATTGCGAACATCTATCAATAGTTACCAGACGTTACCAATGAATGCCTGCAACCGGTTATAACCTAGACGTTAAGTAACGATTATGATCCAAAGTGCGCACAATGCATAGAATAAATAAATAAAAATTTGAAAACTGAGATACAGGATGACAAGGTACACTTACCTGGATCCGGATGCTGAAGATGGGGTTCCGGTACAACGTCCAAGTCCACGGATCCCGAAGTACGTAGAGACGATATATAAGATTAATCAATAAACTATCACGATGATATTCTAAAATAAGAGGTAACATACGTCTAGCATAGGCTTCAGTCTTAGTTACATATAGCTCACATAGACACTAACTAGAGGGTTGACCCAAGTTGACTAAAGAAATGTTGCATCAAATACGATCAATAATCAATATTACGTCATCAAACCAAAACTCAAATCTCCTAATATTTATCACGAATTTCAGTCACTCAATCTATGTTCATCCTCAACTATACCATCCTTGTATTCACAGACGTTATTATGCACATTTAATTTATTCAACCTCAAATAAATAAATTATTAATTATCAAGCTCTCAATTAAATAACCGTCATTTTATTATTATAGCACCATTTCACATATATATAGCTACTCCTCAATAAATTTATTTTTAATTATCAAGCCCTCAATAAATAACCGTTTTTATATTATGACCACACTATTTCACATTTATATACCTACTCCTCAATATATTTATTATAAAATGCATGAAGTATTCTTAAAACCTAACCCTAACTAGGTTCTCTTAGCATAACAACATAACTACACTAAAACAAAGAGAGGGGTAAGGAGTTACCCCGGTGGCTGCGGGTAGTGGCAACGACGATGTTGCGGCTTCGGTCAGGGATGGCGTCGACTGCAAGGGTGGCGCACGTGTCGACCGAGGTGGTGGGGGTGCTCGACTGTGTAAAGGAGGCGTTGCTCGAGGTGGTGGTCGAAGGGGTGGTGTAGCTGGTCGTGGAGGTGGTGGTGCTAGCCGTGGAGGTGGTAGCCGAGGGTGGTGCTGGCCGTGGAGGTGGTGGCCAAGGGTGGTGCTGACCGTGAAGGTGTGAGGGTGGTGAGGAATGGCGGGGGAGGTGTAGGTATTGGTGGTCGTGGTGGCCGAGGGTGGTGCTGGTCGGAGTTGGTAGTGGTGGTCGAGTGGTTCGTGGAGGAAGGAAAGAGGGTGGTGCGGGTGACTGGAGGTGGCAGTACGGTAGAGATGATGCAGCGGAGGTGGTGGCGCTGCTGGAGGAGGCCGGTGTAAAAGCCGGTGGAGTGGTAGTGAGGTGGCCGTACGGTGGAGATGATGCAGCGGAGGTATTGGTCGAGGGCGGTGCGGGTGATGGCGGGTGGAGGTCAAGGTGGACATGGTGGTGAAGGTCATAGAGGAAGGGAAGAGGATGGCGGTCGAGGTGGCTGCAGGTGATGGCGGGTGGAGGTCGAGGGGGTACAGCTGCTACTGGAGGTGATGACAGCAGTAAGGTGGCCATGCGATGGCGGAGCTAAGGGAGGAGCTGCTGCGGTTGGTTGGCAGCAGCAAGGTGGCCATGCGGTTGGAGGTCGGCTGCGGGAGGAGGCCGGAGTAAGGTGGTAGTGATGAAGAAGAAGAAAACATGAAGAAAAAGAAGTGAAGGAGAAGGAGTAGTAAAGAAGAAGTGTAGGTGAGGATGATGGCCTCGACTGAAGGAATTGGGCTCGGCTGTGAAGGAAGGAAGAGGAAGGAGAGAGAGAGAGGGGTGGGTTTTCCTAGGCTTATAGGGATTAGGGCCGGCTCATTGGGAATGGTGTGAAGATGATTTGTTTTATAGGAGATTGTGTGGTGGAGATGAAGGTGCATTTTAAATCAAGGGCCTTGATTCCTCATGAAGAAAATATACAAAACAAATAAGGAGAGAGAGGGACTTGACCGGTCCAAGAGAGGGTGGGGGGTTTCTTCATTTGGCCTTAACCAATATGGTGGTGACACCTAGCACCCTATTTGCTAATAAGCCCCTTATCCTTAGGGTATTTGCACATGAAGGAAAAGTGTTAGAAATTTGGTGTAGGAAGTGGTATTTGGTGTTATGTAGGGTGAGGGGGTGTTGTGTGTTTTGTATGGACTTCATGAAAGGGGTATTGGGTTAAATTGGGGTTAAGTTGGAATTAGTTTAAGTTGGTGTCCCCAATTTAATTAAATAAAGTGTCATGTGCTCTTAAATTTAATGGGGGCACATGGGGCCTCAATTAGGAGTGACACAAAGGTCATGAAAGGTGTAGGCTTGGTGTCAGTCTTGGCCCCTTTAATTGGTTCGGCAAAACGGATTAAGTTTGTGTCCCTAAATTGATGGCAACGAAATAGGTACGCGACATAGGATTAACAAATTGATTTCGGGACTGAGAACTTGTGCAATTAAATTAGAGCACAAGGGAGTATGTTTGTGAGTGACAGAAAAGTCCAGCGCCTAGGTTGGCTTGTCAAGCCAAGAATGCAATAATTTGTTGGGAATTTAGGGCTATTGTTGGGCTCCAAATATTGTAGCAACGGTAGGGTGCACCTAGGGTTTAATTAAAGAACCAGACAACGTAGCCAAATTTCTAAACCTTAAATACCCTAATGCTAAACCAAAATTTCTAACCCTATCTAGTCTACCTAAAATAATAATTGAGGGGGTTTACACCTTCCATTAGGAATATGTTCCTCTCCTTAATTAAATATCACTTTATGACAACCATTGAGGGACGTTGTGGACAATTTTCATTGACCAAAACCTAGTTTATAGTGGCCGGCCCTATTTAATAGGGAGGAGCCTCTCTTTTTTCTAGTTTATATCAACCCTAATTTAGTTCTTCCCCAAATTGAGACCAACTCCCACCATTTCTACTCAAAATTTCCCTCATTTCCTACTTATATTCATCATCAAGGAGGCTTAGGAGCTTGGATTGTAAGGAGCACTACTTGGAGAGGAGATTATAGGAGCTTGTGTCCATTTCATGTCCATCCAAAGGAGCTTCATTGGGATTTGACTCCCAATAGGTAGAATTTTTATTTTTTTTCAATTTTATGGTTAATTTGTAGTAGACCTATAGGGACCCTTCCATAGCTAAGAACTACCCATAGAAAGAAGAACTATGTTCTTATGAGCCATATTATGATAGTTATATTGACTTTTGTGGCCAAATTAGGAAAAATTCAAATTTGGACCATTATGTGTTTGAAGGAATAATTCATCAATGACTTTAGAGTGTGATTCATGTATATTGGGGGTATATGTATCCACAATTGGATATGGAAAGTACGTATCATGATACGCCACGATACGTGATCGTAGAATTGTTAATTTCCATGTGTAGCTGTCCTATTTTGTCATTCACTATTTAATTATATTAGAGTATTTGTTTTAATATTATTCATACTCTATTTTTTATATTAAATGATGTTCTATATTAATTTGATGTATCATAGTAATTAGAGGGTGTGGGTGTTGGTATCATAAGTGATACTTGGGGGGTATCATGATGTGCCCGTTAGGTGTTTGGTAAATTGTTTTGTGTGTGTGTGTGTGTGTGTGTGTGTGTGTGTGTGTGTGTGATAGTATAAGTGTTGATGTTAGTATCGTGGGTAGTGTGTAAGGTTGGTTGTGCTCGATACTAGTGTGTGTTGGTTAAGATAGTAATTTGGTGCTGGAATTGTGCCTATGTGGGAGTTGTGCATTGATAGAGGGCAGTTACCTAGGTTCAGTTCCCTATAAATGGGAGAAGTTCCACTGTGGCCTTTCAGTCATCAGAAAAAGGAAGCTCAAGTGCATGATTTATATTTCAGTCTAGAGGGTAAGACTCCTACAGTGGATGTACTATCTTGTGCAAAACTGTGTAATGTGCAAGAGGGAAGTATCTGCAGGAGCATAACTGAGGTTCGGGTCATGCATTGGGGTGTATTGCAGAGATGCACAGACCATATGCAAGCAGATGGTAAGTTAGGATTAACTGTGTGATGGTGTATTAATAGTGAAGTGGAAATATGCATATGTGTTGTGCAATAGGGAGTTTATCAATAGGATTTGTGTTTAGTATAGATACTTTAGGTAAGTATCAGGTGCAATATACTTCTAGTTTATGCAGATCTCGGGTAGGAAGGGGTGTAAACTTTAGTGTAGTGAGTGTGTCTTGAAGTTGAGGTTGTGTTATGGAGGTTCAAGTGCAGGTAGGTAGCTATGCGGGAGTGATGTCTGTGATGGGGATCTGCTTTCAGTCCAGTCTCAGGGTGTGCCATACCAGTGTGCGTGTGTATGAGTTTGATATGAGTTTTTAGTTGAATGTGAAACTTGGAGGGGGATGCTTGAAGAACGTATATCAGCAAAGGGGGTGTATCAAAGTTCAACCAATGTCAGTAAGTTACAAGGCCAAAGTAGTATTCCAGTGTACTGGGTGTCTTGGTATGTAGGAGTTATAGGAATGTGTTTATGGATTGGGTGTAACATTTGAAACCTGGAAGTGGAACTTAGTACTGACCTTGGGAGTGAGTGAATAGGAATTTGGTGGAATGAATATCAATGTTTGAGGTTGATATCTGAAAATGAAGTATTACTCTTTGAGTGCTAGGTGGATACCTTAGTATCATTGTGTCTAGGTAAAACCTAGATGGTATTATGTGCTAGGTAGTAAGATCTCAAGGTAAGTTAGATTTTGGTTTGTGTAGAGTTAGTATAGTGTGTGCAAGAGGGGTGAGTGTGCTAAGTGAGGTTGTGAGTTTTAATTAGATACTAGCTAAGTTGAGTGAGTTAAGTTAGTGAAGTGTTAGTGTGTGTGGTGGTGTGGAGTAGTGTGGTGGAGTCTAGGTAAGTATCTTGTGATACTTGAATACCCATAAGATAGTGTAGTAAATGATACCCAATTATCAAGATATTAAGATTGAGTATTGGTATCAAGGTATTAGATACTAGTTGGGGTAAGACTAAGTATTGGTGTTAGATACTAGGGGTATGTGTCAAGATATTGGATTAAGGGTTAAGATATTAAGTGAGGACAGTAAGGACTTAATACCAAGGTAGTGGTATTAAATTAGAGTAGTGACAAGGTAAGTGTCTAGCTATAAGTTAAGACACTAGGATTGAGTATAAGGCTAAGGTAATATTAAGGCTTACATATGGTATGTTAAGGTATTAGTTATATAGTGTAGGTAATTAGCCTATAACTAAGGTAATACTAGATAATATATATAACTAGTATATTTATAAGTTATATATATATATATATATATATATATATATATATATATATATATATATATATATATATATATATATATATATATATATATATATATACTTAGTAATATTAGCTAGTATAGCTAATACCTTCAAGGTATGGACCTAGAAACCTAGGTATAGCCTAGTATCACCTAGTATTAGCTAGTTTAGCCTCATGACCAACTTAGAAGCTAGCTTTGAACCTAAAATCAAGATATCAATCTAATTTGACCTAGTTTGACTAGTATGATCTAGTTTTGACCTATAAATACAATTTAAACATTTTTTAAGACTTATTTTGATTCCCAACACTATATGGACATAGAATTTTCTATATAGGTCAGTGTGATACTAGTTCGGACATATTTTGACATTTATTGTTCTGGACCACAGGCGAGTACATTCTCCGATAGTTTCTATTATTTGATAATTACTATAATTCAAGTATTTAGAAATGCTATACATGGTTTCTGACACGATGGTACATGGACAAAACGTATAGCATTCCATCACGCTTGGCGCCAATGAATATTTATTTAAAAAAGAAGAAGAAGACTATGCCTTCGCCATATCGAATATGAATAATACATATTTTGGATCTTCAGTCATGTGATGTTACCTTGACTCATCGCATTTATATTGTATATTATTCATCGTATTGAGATTGGATATTGGATAGTGACTTATCAAGGTTGGATCCATCGTACCAGTCGGGGTGGGGAAAGTGCTAACTAGATATGTGATCAAGATATTGGAAAATATTAAAAACATTGGCAAATATTGTAGACATCGGCTACTAGCTAATCATACACTTCACGTATGATTGAGCTAGTTTCACCCTTAGCGTAAAATATTGAAATGCCTCGATCACATATTTGACTACTATTTTAAAATACTTAGTATAATTGCAGTTCTTCCTGTTCAGTTCATAGATTATATTGTCTTGCACCTGTTACTTGCAGTTCCTTTATCTTCCACTTTATATATGTACTGGATATGCCTCATTGCTTTACATTACCTGTCTCCCTTTACTATTTACCATTACATTAATTTATTATTTTTATCATATATTTCATTCTTAATTTACTATTTTATAGTCTTTGTTAATTAATTGGAACTGCTATTGGGTTGTACTCATTTTATCCTGATTGGATATATTTTTAGTGGATTTGAAGGACTGGTATCCGACTCATTACGGACCGTAGGAGGGAGTAGCAGCAGCCAGGGACACTGTAGTTCAGGAATAATTACCGAAAGGTCTAGCCGGTGTCACTAGTTATCCTAGCTACCTTCTTTAGCATTATAGTAGTGAATTTATTTCCAGCATATTAGACTTTTGAGATATATTATTATTACTCCTAGTCCTATGTAGTATTGTTAGACTTATTTGGATTGATGTTGATATTGAGGACTACCTAGATTATGACTTGGTGATTTCTTTTGCTTAATATCTTATCGTGCATTACATCTTCCTTATAGATCTCTTGTGATTGAGTATTAATATTGTTATTATATTATCATATTGTCTTCCTTATGGAGTTGAGTTTATCATTGGCAGGTTATGATATTATATTGTGAGATATTGATAGATATTATTGTTGACCTAGACAGCGTTCTACGTCGTTGATACGACTTAGGCTGGGCATTGCCACGTACTCGTGTTCAATTATACGGACACGGGTTATGACAGGATCCAACATTTTTTTGACCCAACCCGGTCCAGCCCGAACCAGGTTAGACCCGGGTTAAGCTTGACCCGGTCCAGCCCGAACCAGGTCAGACCCGGTCAGCTCAGGCCACGGTGTCACTACCCAATTCTAGAAAATAGAATTTTTATTTTTATTTTTATTTTTATTTTTATTTGGTAAATTGTGTATTGTTTATAAATAATTATATTTATATTTAATTGATGGTTGTATTATTTTTCTATTGATTGTTTTAGGGTTTTGGCTAGTCTGGACCCATGTCAGACCCTAGTGGACCCATGTCTGACCCAACCAACACCCTTGTGAGGCTTATTTTTGGGTTTAGAATAATTATTATATTTTTAATAAGTTAGTTGGAGTGATTAGGAGTTAATTTGAGTGCATTTGGAACCCCAAACCCAAATCTCAATTAGCATGACTAATTAGGAGAGCTTTTTAGTCATTTTCCACTATGTAACCTACATCTAAATACTTGGCCGGCCTTTCCCACATCTGGATAGCATCCCCCCTTTATTTCTTCACTTGTTCTTCTTTTTCTTCTTCTTCTCCACTCTTTTCTTCTTCTTCTTCTTCTTCTTCTTCTTCTTCTTCTTCCAACAAGTTCCAAGTAAGTATTTTTTCACTTTCTTCTTCCTTCTTCTTCTTCTTCTTCTTCTTCTATTCTTCCATTTGTGTTAACCCTAATCCTATACTTTTCCCTAACCTAGGTTTGTAGAGCCTAGACTTAGTGTGGAGGCTTGATTTGGAGGCTTGGAGCTTGAGGGTGGTGATTTCAAGGGTTTTGGAGACTTTGGCCTTGGGATTCCAACTCTCAAGAGGTAAATCCTAACTTTCCTCTTAGTGGTTGCTCTTATATAGTGTAATTAGTAGTTTAGAACCTTTCTAGACCCTAAGGCTACCCGTGGGAGGGAGTTAGAACTAGTTTGGTTGTGTTTGGAGACTTTGACATTAGGTTTTGTGTCAATTTTGGGTAAAATTCGAGATTGGCCCAATTTTGATTGATGTCCTAGGTTAAACGGACCTAAGTAGACGTACTTGGGTGTCTTGAGGGTAAGTACGTGTCTCTGTTCGAACACGTGAAGTCATGTCGCGAAGAAATGGGCGTTTCGGACGTTTTGGAGGTTTTCGTCGTCGTAGGTTCTATGTACGTACACATTTTTGCCACGGACCTAGAATCGATGAGTTAGCATTTTTTCTAGGATCTAGACATCGATTAGAACTTGTAGGTAAATTTTGGGCCGATTTTGAATATGTTTGGTGTGCGTTTCACGAGGTTTTGCGAACCGCACACCACGTGTTCATCGAAATGACCGAATGGCCATTTCGACTTAGTTTCTTGGTTTCGGACTTGTGCGCACGTTGGTTTAGCTTCGGAGAGTGTGTGCTAGAGTTCTTGAGTTATATTTTATATATTTATATGTGTTATATGTGTAGGGGTCGTTGGGCGTGTGTTGGTGTTGTGTGTGGTTGTTGTGTTTGTGTGTGTCTATATATATATATATATATATATATATATATATATATATATATATATATATATGTGTGTGTGTGTGTGTGTGTGTGTGTGTGTGTCTATATATATATAGGTGTGTTTATATATATGTAAATGAGTTTATATATATATTTATGTGTGTATATTTATATATATGTGTTTGTATACGTATATATGATTGTATATATGTGTGTGTGTACCTATATATATTTGTGTAGGTGTGTATGAATATATATATGAGTGTTTGTGTGTGTGTGTATATATATATAAATAAATATATATATATATATATATATATATATATATATATATATATATATGAGTGTGTAAGTGTGTAAGTGTGTGTATATATAGATATATAGTTGTGTGTGTAGATATATATATGTATATATGTTCTTGTGTGTATATATATATATATGTGGTCGTGTGTGTGTGGTGTGTCGAGAGGGATGTGTAGTGAGAGGGCAGTGGTGTGCAGCGAGGAGGAGCTGCTGTGCAGTGCAGCAGCTATGGGAGAGTAGCAGTGCCAGTGAGCAGTGGCAGCGAGGCAGCCACATCCAGCAGCAGCTTGCTGCGCAGCAGCGCAGCAGCAGCAGCTAGGCGAGGCGCAAGCGCAGCAGCAACTAGCAGTAGCGCAGCGAGAGAGAGAGATCTATATATATATGTGTAGATAGATAGATAGATAGATAGATAGTTTAGATATATAGATATAACTAGATATAGATGTATATATGGGTATGGTTATATATATATTTGTATATATATATATATATATATATATATATATATATATATATATATATATATATATATATATATATATATATATATATATATATATGTATTAGATATATATATTCTAGCCTAGATAATTTCCTAGGTGTATATCTATAAGCTAGTTAGATAGCTAGTTAGTAGTGTTAGGGAGAGATGGGTTGATATCTCAATACCTTGATATATCAAGGTATCTCAATATCTTGAGATACCCAAGGTATTGAGTATCGGAGAGGAGTTTTTGAGCAGTTGCCTAGGTTTGAGTTTAGAGTTAGATTTTTATGTATATGTGTATATAATTACGCGTGCTAGCATAGGTTTTAGCGGGTATATGCGGGGTGCGTAGCCTAGGTTGAGATATTGGATACCGAGGGTATCCCGGTATCTCGAGGAGGCGAGTTTGAGGGTTTACTAGGTTAATGAGCTAGTTTTGACCTAGAATTTTAGGGGCACCCTAGTTTGACCTAGAGTTGACCATAATTGCCCTTGTTGACCGTAAAAGTCAACGTTTGACCTAGTTTTGACCCTGAGTTGACTTTTTGGACCCCAGGTTGACTTTTTGATCCAAAATTTATCGGTTTGACCCGTTCGACCTAGAATACCCCTAGAACCTTATTTTTAGTTATTTTATATCAGTTTAACTCTTTAGAACCCTATTTAATCTTGCTTTTCGTAATAGGTTCTTGCGACGCCAGTCCGGATCTCGATCCTCATCAGTTGCTCAGGACGTCACGCGAGTACCTACCTCTGATTGTTTTCATTTTATGATAGCGTTTATATCACCTGTTCTAAAACTGTAATACTTGATTATGATATATTGTTACATGAGCTGGTACTAGTGGATCCCGTCATGAGATGTTATCTCTCTTACCGTGTTCAGCGGGTACTCTATCACGTGTATTTCATCATGTGCTTCGGGTATTGATTCTCATATGCTATCATGTGCTTCGTGTGCTCTCGCCTTCATGTGCGCAAGTTATTTATCATGTACGTAGCATATCGTGGTTGGATCCAAGAGTATTAGTGGAGGAGGGGAGTAGGAGTTGGTTATGTGATCAAAGCCAAACAGTATTCATGTGTATGTCGGTTATGCAACTCACACATAACGGAGTTATCATAGATTATTCATGTGCAACCTAAGCCGATCAATAACGAACTTGTGCTCAAGGCACTTAGCTAGTATTCATATTTTCTCACATGCAGTTACTTCTCTACTACTTATATTGTTCTCTAGTTTTACATTGCAGCTACTTTATCTGCTCTACCATCTATTTATTTTCCTGTGCATCTTGTATACATTTTTATTGCTAGTCATATACACCTTACCATGTATTTGGAGTTACTTTCAGAGTTATGTACAGCGCTCCAGTCCTGACTGGGCATATTTTTTCCAAAGGATCCTGAGGATTTTTGTCCGACATTCTACGGACCGGGCGTCGAGGAGTGTTGTGACCCGGAGATTTAGGAGGAACCCGTCAAGGAGACACCGTTAGCACCCTAGTTAGCTAGGTAGGTTTTCCTGGGTTGTTTCCAGTTGTTATTCTGGATGACTGTATTTATTATTTTTGCTCCTGTGGATGTTGTAGAGTTTAGACTTGGACTATATATTTTAGATATTATTCTTTCTCTTTGGTTCTTGTTTCTTTGTGATATCTTATCGTGCTTTTACTCTTCCCCTAGTTATTATGATTGAGACATATATATATTGCGTGATTGCCTTCCTTTTGGAGAGGTTATATTGACAGGTTTTGTGAGATATAGATTGTGACCTAGAACGAACCTTTACAGCGTTCTACCGCCGATTCTGCGGTATAGGCTGGACATACCCACGACTCATGCCCAATTTTTTGGGTGTGGGTCGTGACACACGGGCTGGCCATGACCGACCTATTATATACCATGAGATATATATTGGCTTGAGGATTTTCAAGTTGGATGAACGACGAGTAGATTATCAATTTGATTTTTGAAATTGGTTGTTTTGAGGAATGCTAGATTATGGACTATGGATTGGTCATTGATTCGAGGAAATACGAATGATACCTTAGAAAGAAAATCTGGATTGATCTATAACTTGGATGAAACAAAGGTGTAACGATGAAGTATCTTAGTGATTTCGAGGATCATTCTAACTTGTAGTTTGATGCTAACAGATTTGATGATACAAGTAAATCGGAAGTGATTGTCGAGAACGAGTTGATCTAGAATTTGGGACAAGTCATGCTTGGTGGATTTGTAAATGATTACATAACTTAGATTGATGACTTAGAGTTTGAGAATTAGAAGTGGTGACTTAGAATTTGGATTTGTGATGCAGTGATCAAAAACTGTGAAACTAGATTGATTGACGCTATCGAATATATTTGAAGACATGGACTATGAGCGTTACTCGGATTTATAGTTGTCGATCAGAATATATCGAAGATTTTCTTGAAATGGACTTACCCTAGGACGCGCTTTATTGATCAGACTCGGACCCTTGAATTTGAGTTGCTGATACGGGTAGGATGATCTATACTTGGTGTTTAGAAATATGAGTGAGACAATCTTGAATATAATGCCCCGTACGATGGGACGGTGGTTTAACCCTAGGATTGGGGTGAGTGTAGCAAATTTTGATTGGATATTGAGGATAGTGATTTGATACGTGACTTTGCCTGGTGAGCTGACCTAGTGGTTAGACAGACGACCATGTACCGAAAGATAGAACCGATGTGATCGACTTTAGAAGAGTTGCATGGGTAGCAAGATTTAGATTTAGGATTTAGATTTGAGGCGTGCTCTAAAGAAGTTTAATGTTTGACACGAGCATAATAGACGATAAAATTTGGATATTGGTTGCTAGATTGATAAATGGTTACGATCAAAAGAATGAGATGATATCGAGAACTAGTCAGATCGATTGCATATTAGTGGTTTATCTTGTTGATGATACTCAAGTAAAAGTAATGGACGAAACATTAATGACAAGTTGGAATATGATTTGGAAATGTGTTCTTGGGAGATGTGGTTGATAGTAGTGCAATACTTGGATTTAAATTGGATTTAAATTGACTTGGATTTTGATCGACCCTGCTCGAGGTAACATTATGATTTCATAAGACGGGAATACTTGAGAAAATAGATCATGTCATCTTGAGGATTGATCAAAAAGATAGATAGTTTGTTAATGAAATGAATTAGAAATTAAAGAAGTTAATGAGTAAGATGGATCCAAGTATCGATGAGTTACAAGCTAGAAGATAGTTGATATTGTTCTTGAAAACTAAACAAAGACAAATTTGTACTCGGTTAGAATTGGATGATATTATCAGGATTGAGATTGTGTTTGGAAGAGTACGATCGAGGTGCACATAAGAAGTGATTCAAAATTTAGCTAGGTACTTCTTGGATCAATAAGTTCGGAAGGTAGAACGTAGGCGAATCGAACGATAACTTGGGGAGAAAGCAAAATTTTCTTGACGAGAATTGAATGTCAGATAGGCGATTATATTTAGACATTGATGAAGTCGAGTAATGGAAGATCAATCGAGATTTAACTTGATGATTTGAGGACTGCTTAGATAGATTGAGGTGTAGACATTTGGTTTCGATAGGGAGATGTTGAGTGATCGATTTGAATATGTTTTAGATTTGTAAGGATTGAGTATTGTGTTGGGGAAGTTCACCCTAGTTTTAAGTTATCCCGTGTGCGGTGAGTTATAGCATAACCCAACGTTTGAGTAGTTTAGTCCTGTGCAAGGCGTGACATGGATGGAGGCAGAGCAAATTTGATGGTTAAGTTGGAGATATAGTCAGATGAATTCACATGATATAATTGTTCGAAAAAATTGACTAAGGCATGAGCGCGATATGGATTAAGAAAAATGATTGAAAAGTGAATGTGAATGATCCTTGAAGTTAGGCAAGACATGGAGCGAGATGTTTGGTAGTTTGAGCGATAGTGATATATAGTTGGATGAGTGTGCTTACGAAGATTCGAGAAAAAAACTTTTTTTGAGTGATATATTATGTAACAACCCGCTCCGCTCAGCTCAGCAAGATGATGCGTTGGTGCAACGACGTTCGAACTTGACATATGGAGTGGCTCGCTCGGAGTTTCGCTCGATCGAGACAAGTCCTCTCTAAGGTGATGGTTTCGGTGAACTCTTCTGTGCTTGCCTTCACACTTAATAAAATAGACTTTACATGTTATTCGCTAAGCGAGAACTTGATGCATGCTAATAAAAGAGATGAACCAAAATAGCTAAGAGAATAATATCATCTTATATCATATCGTATAGAACATGGAAGGAAATAACTTGCTGCTAGAGATAGTATTTTCATATGTGTTCATTCGGTATAAAGTAGATTTTGCTTATGCTACTGTAGTATATATCTTCACACGGTTGCGATGCTTATCACGTAGATTATGCTACTATTTTGGAGCACGTCACGGAACACGGTTCATTCAGTTTAGACATGAAGACTATCAAGTAGTCATTCCGAGTCAGAGGTAAAACATAAAAAATTTTTGGGACCGTTAGGTCGTCAAGGCAATTCTTAGTTCAGGAGCTGCATAAAGATAGTAAAGTAGAAAGAAGAGATGGCTCGGGGAGCATAGTATGTTTAGAAGAGATGGCTCGGGAAGCCCAGTAAAATTGACAAGTTTGAGATTCAGAGAAATATTTAAGCAGTATGAAAAGATTAAAAAAGAAACTTGTATGATCACGGATAACTTGTGCATAAGATTTGATTCTTCGGATGCGATTATCGGGGAACTATGATCGATTCGGCCTAGAGGGAATCGAAAGAGCCGTGCTAGCTGAAGTACTAGCACTAAGAGATTCAGGATAATTACAGCGGATGTTACGTCACGGTCCCACTTTTGGGATACGAGTACGTGGCCAAGTCTAGCCTACGTCGCATCATCGACGGTAGTACATTGTCTATGATAAATAATGGTCTATAACAAGTACAAGATATACATATCATCCACAACTAAGTTATGACAAGGAAATAAACTTAATAGTCTCAATTATTTATTAAAAAAATTTCAAATAATCCACTACAACTGAAGATGGTCTCGAGAACAAACCCGGTCAATAAAATAAATACAACTAGAAACTGAAGTCTACTAAGCCTATTAGGTGAGAACAATACGAAAAGCATAAGAAAAAAAAATGCTACTCCACATCCAAAGATGAATTTGGTACATCAGTGACCTATGTATCGCCAATGTACTCACCGTAGACCTTCGGACAAATATTGTCACCTAAAATTGTCAACATATCCAGTCAGGATTAGAGCAAGTTCAAGTTTAAGCCAACATAAAACAAGTACAATATAAAGCAATAAAACTCTAGACATAAGAACCATATGATCAACAATAATATAGACAGTACGCATAAGTAAATCATGTGATAGAAGAAATACTAATAGCAGTAATAAATAGCAAGAGGAACTGATAGAACTCAAGATGAAATAGTGTGTGTACTCGTGTGTCTTTAGAAACACAACATCTAATATGTGGATTTACTTATGATTGCTTGAGAAGGTCACCTGATCACGCTTGCATGTCACACGAATTTATAATAATATATAACACCTTCTCAAGTTCATAAACAAGTCTCATGAAGGAGGACCACGTGCCAAATGACTGTACTTTCCCCGACTCCCAGATCACATGGTCATGATAACATGATCATGCTAACAGTATAAAAAAAGGTCATAACGAAAATATATGAAAACAAGTAAACAAGAGTATAAATAGGCCACTCTGCTCTCATGTGTGCAACAGTCAAGACACGAAAGGTAGCATGTATAGATGAAATACCATAATATAAAATAAATGTACATGAAAACATAAACAAGTACTTGCATGACTTTTCCGGACGTGTTGATCTTACAAGTTAAAGATAATGTATACTCTGGCCTATCAGCTATCCAACCATGCCATCATCCCATGAACTCCGTCGCATGAATTAACACAAGTTAGACTTAAAGCCATAAAAAGTGTGTAACTAGGTTTTTCCCTAATTAATCTATTTTAATTCTAAATAAAATCATCTAAAAACTTTTTTAATCCTATTATGTTCTGATTTTAAGGTTAAACCTAAATTTTAGGCCAAAAAAATCAATTTACAAATTCAGGATTTGTGGCACGCAAATCGAGGAATTTACGAACCTGAGATTTGACTATGCAAACCTATAGGTTTTAGCGCTATAAGAACACTGGAATCGACGATTTCATCTAATCTTAAATCGATAAAAAGATATCGTAGATATGGCGTACTGATTGCAATTTTGTTGGCTTACTAGTTACCCATATGTTCAATGAATTAAATATAAGAATAAAATAATCTATTAAATTTTGAAACATATATATGTCATATATTTTTGTGTCAGCTTTTCGTACCGATTGAAATTTTGTTGGCTTATTAGTTACCCCTATGTTCAATGAATCAAATAGACGAATAAAATAATCTATTAAAATATAGAAAATATATGTCATATATTTTTGTGTCACCTTTCTGAAACTTCAAACGGTTCATGAAAAAGAGTTCGGGATCTCCCGAAATCTCGAAAATAATAAAATATGTCAAATTTTGGACAACTGGCACTCTAATAATTTTCTAGAAAAATAGATTCATAATTTATTAAAAAAATATATTCAAATTTTTTACCTCGATACGGTTCCAACAAAAGAAACTAGGATGCGTTTGGAGTCCGGAGCTAGGAGATATGGCTTCGGGAATATCAAGATGCCTAAAAACCCCTCTCTACAAACCTCTCTCTCTCCTATTTAATTCTCCTCCTGAAACCCTACAAATACGTATGTATATATAACCCCTCTATACAAACCTCTCTCTCTCTCTCTCTCATATTTAACTCTCCTCCTGAAACCCTCCGAATACGTATATATATATATATATATATATATATATATATATATATATATATATATATATATATATATATGCGAACAGCCGCAACTCAGTAGCATACCACATATCGGCCATCTACTCGATCAAGTCGGCTTCGAGTCAGCTACGGAGTCAGCTTCCGAGCCAGCTCAGCTCTCTGACTCCGGCTCGGAGACCGGGCTGAAGTAGCCCTACGCGATTCCAGAGACTGACAACTGGGGCCCGTATTCTTGGCTGCAGACGCTGACTTGCAGGCACCAAAGCAGTTGACGGGGTAAAATATTATTTCTTTTTAGTTTTTAATTTCTAAAACTCATTTATTAAATTTTTTTAATTTAAATAAATCAAAATAAACCCAAATAAATCCCCAAATTTTTTTAATAAATTATAGAAAATATATTTAGGCCTTCTAACCTTAAAATAAATGTTTAGTGACAAAATATGCAAGTATGGTCCTATAGTAAATTCTGAAAGCCCTAAAAAATAGGTTTCTTAGGTTTTAATTATCTAAAAATTCAAAAAAAACTCCATAAATCTAAAATAGTCCAAATATATTTTTAACCCTAATTGTGATCCTTCATGAGCTATATATAGCTTAGTGTTACATTATTATCATTATAAAACTATACTTAGTATTTCAAAACAAAAATTCCCATAAAATTACTAGTATTCTGATTATCATTCTTATACAGTATTTTGGGTTGCGAATGCTACAGCGGAGCTCGCTATTCGCGACTACAAGGATCGTCGTCTAAACTAGGCTATAGTCCAAGATGGATTGTGGTTCCAATGACCTTTTTATATAGACTAAGTTGGCTTGCTAGCAAAAATCTACGTGCAGGTCGTTAGTTGAAACACATATGGAAGCAATACATGCTACATATTCTGAGCCTAACACATCTTTCATAGAGACACATTCATGATACTCAGAGTTTACATGGTTGTTTTTTTGTTTCATAGTATATACTTGATATCATTGTTGTGCTTGACAGGAAAGACCAGATGGTAAGAAATGGTAAGACGAACTCAGTTGTTTTGTTGTGTGACACTCTTTACATGAGACACGAGTAGGCTTTACATTTACTATGCTATATAATTGATCCTAAGGAAAGATTAGAAAGACAACATAATAATTGTGTGCACAGAACATGTTGGACGTGTTGGTTTTGTTGGGTGGGAGAGAGGCCTCCCCGCTAGTGCATTTATATGTACCGACACCCCACGAGATTGTATGCAGGGTACGGGGAGTAACTTGTTCGGTGTGGAGTTTGCTTGGACATGCCGAGGCGCTGGAGCGTCTTAGAGGCGTTAGTGGCCAGACCTTAAAGCTCACATATACGAGACATAATGTATGAAATATCATATTTTGTATCATTCTCAAAAGTTGTAAGCTGTTTGGTCCGATTTGTTTTAATGAGGGGGGGGGGGGGGAGAGAGAGAGAGAGATTGTAATATTGGATTTGAGCCATTGTCCTTATACTTTACATCAATAAAGAGACTTATTTTCTTATATATCTTGTATTATTTTAACTTTTCGGCTTGGGGACTATCTATGCGACTCTATGACTTAGATCTTAAATCGACATTTTCGGTGCTTACCTTGTGCGGACGTAACTTAGGCTCACAAGGCATCACGCCTAGCCTGGACGTTCGGTTCTGCAAAACCGGGGCATGACACATAAGACAATCGTTAGCATGCATCCTCTCTATATAGGTCATTGGTGTTTTTGTACCATGTAGGACTTTTATATGGTATTGTGATGCATCTCCCGAGAGTATGTAGCTAGCCTCAATGAGAAACCCATAATACCTTGTGCCTATAATTATGTCCGGATATATCCCCTAGGTTGAAGCAATCCCCGGTGTCCCATGTCCCGATCGAGAAAATTTACCAAACCTTGTGCACAAGTTTTCCATGACCATGAAAATGCATATGCGACTCAATTATAAGCAAAATTGTATGGCAAAGTACTAAAAGTAAATAGAACCAACATTGTATA
This sequence comes from Iris macrosiphon, assembly GCA_036927795.1. NCBI lineage: Eukaryota > Viridiplantae > Streptophyta > Magnoliopsida > Asparagales > Iridaceae > Iris > Iris macrosiphon. The sequence goes on along the minus strand of JAYESA010000001.1, from coordinate 131,754,036 downwards.
TTCTCTTTCGTTATGACATTATTGGTGACCTATCAGTCCCAATCTTTCCATTCATTTTATTTCTTGTTTCATTTTTTTATACAACTTATAACATAACTTACTTGGGCCATAACAAATCATCTTTCTTGTGTCTCATTTGATTTCAACAATGGTATCAACTTGTGGCATTACTACTTTACAATTTACTACGACATTATTGATCATTGGACGTAGTAAAGTAAGCAAGAGAATTCATTTATTAAGTGTGAAGAAGTAGAGAAGAAGTGACAAATTCACCAACCAACTAAAGAATATCGAGAGGAGAAGAACGCTTTTACAGTCAGACTTCGGTTATGCGTCTACCTACAATGGCACCAACTTTAGATCAAAATACCTTTTTTATATTCCTTTCTCTCATAATTCTCAAGAATGAAGTTAAGCAATTCGATGAAAAAGGGCAAGAAAATCAATCATCGAAAACCATCATGAAAATACATTCATTAAAACTAAGCAGTGAAAACATCCAATGAAAACTATTGGATTCATTCCAATAGAAACTAATCCATGAGTTAGAAATGTTCATATTGCATTCTGTTACACCCGATTCCAGATTTAGTATTTCTTAAATTTCTAGAATTTAATTTTTCTTTATAATGTATTATTGTTGTATTTTTCATGTTGGTTCTTGTCATTTTATTTATTGTTTATTTTTTTTGTTGTTGAAAGAAACTACACGAGACTAGTAGAATACCCATTGGCATTGTCATAGACCCGGTTTAGGACCCGCATGTAGAATGGACACTTGGTTCAGTTTATTTTGGGTGAACCCATGACTAAAGCCTCTTTTTCTCCTGTCTTAGTATATATATGAGCTTCTCTCTCTCTCTCTCTCTCTCTCTCTCTCTCTCTCTCTCTCTCTCTCTCTCTCTCTCTCCTCTCTTTCTTCTTCTTTATTTTTATATCCTTCTTCTTTCTCTCCCTCAAGCTCTCCCTAACCCTAAGGGAAAGTTGCTGTGACTTGTACGTGAGAGGTTGAGGCTAGGAGCCACCCAAGGCAAGTACATCTTGCTTAATGGTGAAGTTATAAATTTTTAAATTTTTATATATGTTGCTGTTTTAAAAAATATATTTGATGAAAAATGTTCTCCTTGGGTTATTGATCATATTTTATTCTTGGAGTTTTGGATTTTTGATATATAGATTTTTGTAGATCTGAGTTTCAAGTTTAGGATTTTTATGTGTTCTATGAGTTTTTATTAGTTTTGATCTATTAAAACTTAGTATTTTCGAAAACTAGTGGTTCCTTATGTTAGAGCATTTTATTTCGTATAATTTGGCTTTTGTTTCACTTGATTTGGAGTTAAAATAAAGTTTTTATGAAGAAAATAAAATTTTATTTTTGGAGCTTTCGGCCATGGCTGAACCTACTGTTGGAGAAGATGAAGTCTTTATGTGGCCAATAAGCTATGCGACTAAGAGTGCCATGCGGCTCAAGTGGGTTATACGTCCTGACCTCTTGTTGGATACTGACATGTGTCCATCTTGTTGGACGCATGACTGCTTATTTACACAAGTGTCCCTGAACACCTTGTGTTTTCACTCGCTGAACGAATAAAAAATTCGATAAAGTCCAAGAGGGGCGTCCATGCGGCTAGTGAGTCCATGCAGCCAGCGGGTGCATATAGCCAGTGAGTCCATGCGACTAGTGGGTGCATGTGGCCAGTGAGTCCATGCGGCTAGTGAGCGCATGCGGCCAGAATTCTTGTGTGCATTTTGTGTTCCCTGTTGTTATGTTCTTTTAGTAATTCTTTTAGTAATTATTGTTGTATGCTTCCTCATGTCGATATAAGTTTATGTTACCAGACAAGTTTTGCATATGAGTTTATAAGACAAGTTTATGTACAAGTTCTCCATCCTCACGACACCGTGAAAATTTTTGTGTATGAAAAATGAAGTTAATATTGAGGACTTTGCAAAATCACAATAAAGGATTTGGCCCCATTAAAAAAAAAGTGTATTATTGAAAATCTTAAATTACGAGGACGCAATTCTTTTAAGGTGGGTAGATTGTAAGCCCCCTCATTTTAGAATAGGGATAATTTGGTACTTTTTAATTTAATTAATTAATTTATTTTATTTAATATTTTAAAGTATTAATTTATAAAATCTTTTTTTTTATATATGACACTTTGTCTTGGCTTGGATATTTGGAGCAATGCACAATATTTTTTCTTCCAAAAAAATTTATATTACTAATCTTGATTGTACCTAATATATTTGGAACATGGATGTTACATTTTTTTGATCTCCCCACGCTCCAAAAATATAGACAAACATTTAGAACCACAGTTACCATAAAACTGCTTCATTTTGACTAGAACTTGACTCAAACCAAATCGAAACACATGTAGGCATATAGTGCACCAAAATATTCCCATATATATATATATATATATATATATATATATATATATATATATTATATTTAAATTTATTTATTTCTATTTATAGAAAGTATCATATGTGTCATCATAGTTGGCCTAACTACCTAAGAGCATCCACAGTGGGAGTATTTTCAAGTGCTATATTTTGATTTTTGTCAAATTTTATAGCACTTGAGGGCTACAATGGACTCTTGTCCATACTTGAAAAATGGTAGAAAGCCAAGAGACACTCCAAATTTGGAGAGTCCCGTAGCTGGTCTATAGTAATCGATGAGCCCACCAAAATATCCTGTCATTTATTTTTCTCCCCTTCCGCTCTCTCTCTCTTCTCTTCTATTTTTTTTACAGAGAAAATTTTTCAGACCCTTTCTTCTTCTTCTTCTTCTTCTTCTTCCTTCTTCTTCTTCTCCACATATTATTTCCTTCCCCACCCCTTCTTCTTCTTCTTCTTCTTCTTCTTCTTCTCCACATATTTTGTTTTTATTTATTTTCCTCTCCTTCCGCTCTCTCTCTTCCCTTCCTTTTTTTTTCCAGAGAAAATTTTCCTTTACCCCCTCTTCTTCTTCTTCTTCTTCTTTTTCTTCTTCTTCTTCTCCACATATTCTTTCCTTTTCCCCTTCTTCTTCTTCTTCTTCTCCACATATTTTGTTTTTCTTCAGAGAAACCGTCAAGGAGGTCCTTTGCGGGAAGGAGTGCTCCCCGTTCGCGAGAAGGTCTGCTTGGTCACCCCCGCCACAAGTTCGAGGTAAAAATAACATGAACCCTAAAATGTTATTTTGCGCATCACTTTGCAAGTCAACATATTTTCTACTACTAGTTTAGTTTGTAAAAGAGAATACAAAGCCTGTACAATAGGGGTTTGTTTGGTAACTGAAGTTAGAAGGAAAACAGAGGAACTTTTGGCTTGGTTCTTCAAGTTTCTTCATTTCGTGGATGTAAGTCATGGGAAAAAACTACTATACGAAGCTCTTGGTTCCTCCTTGTCCCCCTGGCCGTGTCAGCAAGTTACATTCTATTTCCTAGTAACATGGAACTAGCAAGATGTCACGAGAAATTTATTGGGTTATGTTGCCTTTGCAAGTCATCGCCCCCATGGCGAGGTAAAAATAATATGAACCCTAAAATCGATTCGTCACCCGGACATGCCACAAAAGGTCATGCCGGATACGCCGGACACTCCATAATCGGCTCTATATTTTTGGTTCCACCCAATATATGCATTCTTATGGTGGAATCAACTGAAGGATTTTACCTCTTTCATGTTCATAAAAAAAATAAGAAAGATGTATGATGATGCTTCACTATTTTATTTCTAAATTTTGTGTCTAATTTTTCTTTTATCATCACTTGTAGCAATTTTTTTTTATGCTTATACACGACGCGGAGACTCCATAGCACAATTTTATTTCTATTGAGTTTTTATTAAACATTTTTTCATTTCAGGTTATTTGGCACTTTAAACATAAATAATGGATCCCTCCACTCCGACACCACATCAACATGCTTCACAACAACCACCCAAATGAACAACTGTTCCTTCTAAAATTCTCCGCATTTTCAAGTACCATATCCTACCCAATGGCCATCCGAAATGTCATTTGCCCCATCACCAATGCAAGCTGCCCAAGCTGCAGCATTTGTATCATATTTTCAACAATACTTACTTGCCCAAAATCAGCCTCCTAATCATAATCTCTTACCTGGTGGTGTATCCAATTTAGAATCCCCTTCAGCCCAGTTTCTATCAAATATTGAATCTCAACCCTCTTTAACTCAAACTACAACACGGACAACACAAGGGACCAATAGAAAAAGCACCAAACTGGAAAGTAAATGAGGATATTGCACTATGCCAATCATGGATAAGAGTTTCAGAGGACCCAATTATGGGAAATGGTCAGCTTCATGAGGCATTATGGAAGAGCATTTGGGATAAATTCAAAGGACGACTACCAGGGTTAGAACGTGTTCAAAGAGCATGTGAAAATAGATGGACTACGATTCAAGCTGATGTTTCCAAATGGAGGGCCATTGTGAACAGGGTTCATAGAAACAGGAGTAGTGGTACCAATCCGAATGATGAGGTAATATTATATTTTTTTATGTGCTATGTTATTGGAAATTGACTATAATGTTGGATATGTATATGTCGTAGATCTTTTTCATTTTTACAGTGAATTGTTATTTGGTAATCTTAGCATATATTTTTACTTCATTTATACTACTGAGTCCACTCATGAGATATTTTCTTTCCACCAATGGGATATATATAATGAGTATAATTCCTCAACAAATGCAGTTAGGAAGGCTTTTCAATCCCCCTCATGCGACTGCATCAGCTTTTTAGATTCTTTTGTTATTTTTTAGTCTCCCAAAAGACACCAAAGGCAACTTCGGTTAATTTTTGATATCATCTGAAATATTTTTTTATTTTGTTTTGTTCTTATAGCTATATCTGACAACATCATTTAATATCATCTGAAATATGTGGTTATATATTGATGCCATGTTTTTGTTTTGTTCTTATAGCTATATTTTTTTATTTGATATCATCTGTTATTTGGCTTTTGTTATTTGCTAGTCTCCCAAAAGACACCAAAGGCACTCTGGATGTTGTTGATGTTTGGTACTTTTTCTCAAAAGTGTTTATACATGCTATTTAGAACTTAATAATCAGATTATGTTGTGGATGTTGTTGTTATTTGCTAGTTCTGTGAACTTGTATTTTCTTTTGAAGAAACTGTTTGATCTCTTTATTGAGTTTATTCAAGGTCCTGCAAAAAATGTCGAGATCTGGACTGCTCTTTGCTTCCATGTTCGATATTTGATTATTCATATGTATATTTCATGTTGAGTATTTGATTTAAACAGACGAATTTTTTTGTGAGAAATCTTTGATGTCGTACTTTGGCTTTGATTCAGCTCATAATTCATAAAAACTAATAATTTGACATGTTTCATTGCCTATGGCGAGTAAATGAGATGATTGTAGAGGAACTAATATTTGTGAGAAATCTATGATGTTGTACTTTGGTTTTGATAGCTCTGTTTCTAAGATACCACTCAACTGTTTTGTTTGTTTTTTTGTTTGTTTTTATTTTAGTTTAGACTAGACTGCTCTGTGTTGTTTATGACGACTGCTATGTGTTGTTCATGGCTACTGTGATATGATTCATCTATCTACTCTGACTTACTCTCTTATCTGTATTGTTAATTTAGTCTCTTCATTTGCTCATGTGTTGGTACTTTTCTCAAAAGTGTTTATACATGCTATTTAGAACTTAATAATCAGATTATAGCAGTTGTAACAGTAAAATTCAAGGCCAAGGAGATTAAAGATTGCATTTATATCTTGTGCTTGCTGAAATCTTCAACTTTTTGGTATAGCAGGTGAAGCTAGCTTAGTACTGTAGTAATTGAATACTGCGATTATAATTTATACAAATAAATTTTGTTTGATTTGGGGAAGATTTTGTATACCAGCTTGGTGTCTGAGAACTGACCAATATTTTTAGTTAGACATTTACTTAGTTTCTATTGTGCCGAAAGTTGTTTCTTAACACCAGTACATAATGTTATTTGAGTAAATATTTGGTATCCCCTCTTTGAATGACATACAAGGTTTTTCACCTACTATATACTACCCATTTGATAACTATGTACTTATATAATGCCAAGATATATATAATGAGTATAATTCCTCAACAATGTAGTTAGGAACCTATACCCATGAATGAATAAGTTCCATAACATGACCATAATTGATGTATTCATTTTTTATATTATTATTATTATTTTTGCAGTGGGGAGCATGTATTATTGTTTTCAAAAAAGACTACAAGCGGGATTTTAAATTTCTCCATTGTTGGGAAGAGCTTCGTCATTGCACAAAATGGCACTCAACTACCAATGAGAAGGAGGCCAGGGATGTAAGTAGACAAGGTCGGGTTGGTACAAATTAAGCAAGGAATCCAAATATAAGTAGACAAGGTCGGATTGGAACAAGCTTTGACACATGCAGTCCAGGACTTGATAGCATAGGAGTTGATAGCATAGAGGACTCTTGCAACAATCCAAATATAAATATTACTGCAGATTCAACCACGGATACACCCTATAATGTTGATGAAAATCCTCCAAACAGTTTCCATTTCGATGCACCTATCCAACGGCCATTAGGTCAAAAATCAGCCAAAGAGAAACGTCGTCGTAGCGGGGCAGGTATTTCAGAAGCATCCTCTGCTGCCAGTGAAAGGCTGAATGCGACTGTATCTGCCTGGAGAGAGTCATCAGAGTCCCGATTTAAAAGATTGAAACAAACTGCAGAGGAGCAAGCATTTCATGCTATTAAAAATGCAAAGCTTGACTCTGTACAGAAGAGTATAACCATTACAAAAGAGCTTGCGAAAGCTAGAAAGAATTGTTGTCACTTGATCCAACTCTCAGTGCAGATCATATATTAGCAAAAAGGATTGCAAGAATGAGGGAGTTGGAAGCTCTAGACAGAAAACACAAAGGTAATGAGAGTGTCTACTAATTATTTATGTAAATAATTTCAATAGTGACCCTTAATTTGATTCTGTCATAAATATTATTTTTGTGACAGAGATTATAACACTTGAATATTCCCCGGGTGGCATTGGAAGAAGGCGTTTAAACATGGATGGAATCTGCCTGTCCTCGTAACCTTCAAAACTATTTCTATGATGAGAATTGTTCTCAAGATGAAGTATGAGATAATTTGTTTTTTTTTAAAATGATGTGGTGGTTTGGGTTCATGGGTATTTTGGATTTATTTTGTATGATACTCTCAAGTTTTGGAGCACATGTATGATACTCTCAAGTTCATTTGGATTTTTTTGTATGCTACCCTTCTATTATTTTGGAGCTGTTCTTATTATATAAATCACATGGGGAGTTGGTGATATACATTGGTTTATATATGGTACTGGGGCTTTGGGGCCTTCATTTACATATATATTTTATTCTTTACATTATTTACTTGTAGGATATATTTTATTCTTTACATTGGTTTATAAAATGTATGATACTCATATTTGGTATTTTTGGTGCATTCATATTGTCCAGTTTTATTTTTTGTATGTGCTTGCAAAGATATTATGGACGGTTGGATTCTTAGGGACCTATTGCATCATGAAGGAATTGATAAGCTGCCTATAGGCAGCCTAGGCAATGGTGTTTTTTAACTACCTATAGGCTGCCCATGCACATGTGTCTTGAATATTTCATATTGTGGAGGGATTTTAATATTTTAACTGCTGATAATCTAAAGCAATATTCCAAACTTATTATTCTCTCTTTTGTAGACATTTCAACCATAATTCATAGTGAGGACTCACTGACATGATTTTTCTTCACTCAGAAAATGGAGCAATGTCTCTAGCACCTGAAGACCAAATATAGGCACTTCTTCATTTCCATTTAATCTATCACCGACACATATATAGTCTAAACTATCTTATAATCCATATTTGTCAGACACGTATATAGTTAAATAACATGCAAAGTTTCATTAAATTCAAATGACATGAGAATACACTAGTTCAAAATAACATGAGAATACACCAGTACAATTAATAATCTCATGGATATGTTGTTGTCGTTTCTCCTCTAAAATTTTGTCCACAAATGTTCCATTAAGTCTCGCCTAAGCCTTCCATTAACTGGCCTATCTCGTACTTGTTGCATTCGCGAATGAATAAAGCCTCCCAATACTTCTGCATCATGCTCAAGTAATTAATGTGGAAGAATCTCACCGAAAATTGGTTTCCAAGGTTCAATTCCAATATGTCGCTCATCTTTAATTATCATATTGTGTAGTATGATGCAATACTTCATAATGTTATTTAAAGTATTTTATCCCAAAATCTTACCGGTCCTTGAGTGATCGCCCATCTTGCTTGCAACACTCCGAATGCCCTCTCTACGTCCTTTCGTGCCGCCTCTTGCTTTTTTTACAAAATATTTCTCAATTTCAGTCCGAGGATGTTTGATTGTCTGGATCAATATGGCATAGTGAGGGTAGATGCAATCAGTGAGATAGTATGGCACATTGTACACACTACCATTTACTTCATACGGGTGTGTGGAGTTTGACATTGAATGAATATGTCAAAGAGGTGTGAGTGGTCCAATACAGATATATCGTTGTATGTCCCCGGTGTGCCAAAGAACGCATGTCAAATCCAAAGATCCTGAGATACGACAGCTTCAAGAATTAGTGTTGGTCTACCAGTGTGTCCAACAAATTGACCATGCCAAGCAGTAGGACAATTACGCCATTCCCAATGCATACAATCTAAAAAACTGATCATTCCCGAAAAACCACAAGTCTTATTTTCCACTAATAGCCGAGTGAGGTCTCTTTCATTGGAAACTCGTAAATATTGTTCGGAGTAGATGTCAACAATAGCTTTACAAAATAAACGAATAGTTTCTGTGGAAGTCGTCTCTGTAATCATAAGAGCATCATCCTAATTAGCCGCCATCTTTTGGATGGATGAGAATCCTGGTTTTCCAACATAATCATATTTTAACTTAAAATATGGTTGAGTTTCTTCTAAGTCAGCACGAATCCGGTGGAATAACTCCCTTCGCATTCGAAATCGACGTCGAAACATACGTGGTGTGAAAATAGCATCCACCGAGAAATACTTCTTGATAAGGTCATCGTGTGCTTTAGCACGATCACGATTTATGAACATACGCTTATTGACTCTGGGTTGCTTGGCCTCTTCTAATTCTTCAACAACTTTTTCCAGCATAAATATATCTTTCATTTCTTTTTGTTGTAGGACGACATATTTTTCCATGAATCTCATTTCAAAAGGCCAAGGCAAAAAACCTGCCATGAAAATTAAAAATTATGCAAAAAAAAAAAAAATTTTTATGTACAATCAATGGTTCCAAATCAAGGAGAGACTCGAAGAAGTTTTCAGAAAAAAAAAATCAAACAAAAATGAGATAAAAAAATTTATGCACAGTCTCATTTTCGTTTGATTGTAGAACTAAGTATTATACGGAAATTCCTTTTGTTGTAGAACTATGTTTCATACTTTCCCTCATTTTGCTTAGTTTGTAACCGAAAAAAGTAAACTATTCAAGAAATTATGCTTAGTTTATGGATTTTTTTTATCTCATTTTGTTTGATTTATTTAACAAAAATGAGAAAAATTACCCATACAAAATTTTAAGAAATGAGATAAAAAAATTCAAACAAAAATGAGAGAAAAATTACCAGACATCTTTGTCGTCGGTATTGGTTAATGGTTCTGAAGAAAAATGAGGGAAAGCTTTAATAGTTATGAAGGGAATAAAAATGAGGGAAAATATGGAAGGAAAAGGAAACGAAAATGAAGAGGGAAAATAGGGAGGGAAAAGAGGGAGGGAAAGGGAGAAGTTAATTTGGAGTGTCTATTTTGGAGTATACCATTGTGTGCAAATATCAAGGTGACACTCCAAAAATAGTTTGCAGTGTGATTTGGAGTATGATTTGGAGTATGGTTTGGAGTGTCCCTACTGGAGATGCTCTAACTACCCAAGATCCTAACCAACAAACTCCCAATCCTAACAAACAACCCCCACACCTTTTTTCTATTCCACAACACATCCTACATATAAAATATATCCACTAAATCTGAACAAATCAATTGAAGATTTAAATCCCACATTTTTAAATTAGGAAACCCCTAGTTTGTTGCATATTCCTATCTTTGGATCAAACCAAATCCTAATTGAATATTTTTGTGACAATTCCTTAATTTAAATTTTAGCCCCTTACCATATTAAGACTCCACAAAATCCTACCCACATATTTTTAAAGATCAAATAAAATCCTAACCACCCACCTATTTAAACTACATATATTTATCAACTCCCCAACACTTAAACCTAATTATTAGGTTCGGCCCCCCTTTTTCTCTCCCTCACGAAGAAAAAACTCCTTCCTCATATTCTCTCCATCTTCTACTTCTTTTCCTCTTCCTCACTCCTTTCCCACAGGCCACAACTCCACAAAAACCCCAACTGAGCCCTTTTTTGGCCAAATATTGGTTGCTGCTTGCATCAATAGTTCAGACCCCTCCACAGCAGCAAAAACTCTAAAAATCCTAGATTTACATCATAATTGAAGTTTCCAAGAGCCTCGTCAAGTTTGGTGAGATTTGGAGTTTGTTTGGTACTCCATTTGGTCATAGTCGCAAAAAAGGTCCCCGCCGCAATCGCAATCGCGTAAGTTTTCCAACTTTGTTTCTTTCCCTGAGTACGAGTGATGTTCTCATGTGCATATCACTTAGATGGTTACAGTAGTTTACCTTGAGTATGTAGCATTATACTTTTTTACTTTGGCATGCTTTTTCTTGTACCTTGTTACGTCCCTCTGAGGACCTGGTCCCTTGTCAGTTTTGCAGATAGATCATTGTGGAGCCTGCCTGGAGTTGCTGATTTTGGTTGCTTTGCCATGTAGGCATTAGTACCAGGTACTTATATCATTTCTACCAGAATTATGCTATTTATTTATATTATTGATTCATCTGCTGATATAGCCTAGTTTTTATAGACTCATATTTCTTTCTCGAGTCTATTCGAGCTTGTGTGTTACTGGGCGGCCGACTTTAGCACATGTAGCTCATTCTTGTAGTATTTTATTCATTGTGGATTGAGTCATAGATATTTATATTTACTGGATTATCTAGATAGTGACCATTATAATATAACTTATATGTATTCGAGTCGGACCAGAGTCTGGTCGAATGTGTAGATGGCATATTACGTATTCCTAGTTCTACGTATTTTGGGACTGGAGCATTACATGCGGCCAGCGAGCTATGTGGCTGAGAGTGCCATGTGACCCGAGAGGGTTATGCGGCCTGAATTCTTGCTGCATACTGACAACATGTGTCCATCTTGTTGGACGCATGACTGCTTATTTACACAAGTGTCCCTAAACACCTTGTGTTTTCACTCGCTGAACGCGAGTGCAAGAGGGGCGTCAATGCGGCCAGTGAGTCCATGCGGCCAGTGGGTGCATGCAGTCAGTAATTCCATGATGCCAGTGAGCCCATGCAACCAGTGAGTCCATGCGGCCAGTGGGTGCATGTGGCCAGTGAGTCCATGCGACCAGTTGGTGCATGTGGCCAGTGAGTCCATGCGGCCAGTGGGTGCATGTGGCCAGTGAGCTCATGCGGACAGAATTCTTGTGTGTATTTTGTGTTCCCTGTTGTTATGTTCTTTTAGTAATTATTGTTGTATGCTTCCTCATGTTGATATAAGTTTATGTTACCAGACAAGTTTTGAATGTGAGTTTACAATACAAGTTTATGTACAAGTTCTCCATCCTCACGACGTCATGGAAATATTTGTGTATAAAAATCTATTGCATTTGGCATCGGGCAATCGAGTGTGATTATTGTCCAATGTATCGCATATCGCAAATATGATAACTCATAAAAATCTCGTACTCGCAATTCACCATTTTAGGGAGTTCTCAAGTGTCCATGACTCGAGAATTTGAAATAATTTAGCAATAATTAAACAAGATAAGATTCACCTAAAATATTGGGAGAAAATAATATTGCGCTACCTGCTACCCCGATCCCCAAGGGCCCTATGCGACATGGAACAACCCTGCTAGGCAAAGGATCTATGACTGACCAAGTTTACACGTGCTACAACACTTACAAGACAAGTTTATATACATATTTATATTTATAAAGCAAGTTTATTATTACAAGTTCAAGTTTATGCTTTTGAGTTCTATTTTTGTTTGTGACAAGTAACAAGTTATGTTATTGTATAGTTGAATGTGCATTTAAGTTTACTAGACAAACCTACCCTTGTCCATCCGGGTTAACTGCACTATCGGTAGTAGCAATATTCTTAAAATATGCATTTAGTAATTAATGTCTGTGATAACCCTAGCTAGTAATCGTAGCAAGCCGTAAAGTTGTTTGGTCGTTCAATAAATGATGTTACTTTCATTATAGCTCGCTCTTCTAGTTTTATTTTCTTCCGACGCGTGGTTAGGGTACTAAGTTCTGCTCGGGTTAAGGTCTGCAATCCCGGTCCTTGTTTGGTTTAATGGTTGTGGTCCCGATCCAGAGTAGTTCCTATGCTCTCTTGTCGCTCGTCGCCTTACTTTTATTTTTGCACTTGTTATCCGTTCTTCCTGTATTATTCTTGAGACAAGTATATTGGTACAGTACAAGTCTTGATTAGCATTTATATCTTATATATCTCTTTCTGCTTATGTTGTGATGTGTTTGGTCTATCACCTCGAGCTCCTTTGTGGTACTTGTTGATTGGGGTTCTGACCCCACTGGATTTGTATGGCCGGATTACCCCGAAGAGAACCAGGATCCACCGCACTTCCAGCAAGATGGCTCGCACTCTTAGGACTGCGGCCGAAGCTCGCGAGTGGGTTTTCTTCTTTCACCCCTTGTCTTGATCACTTCATTTTGTGGTGTTTATCAAGGGGCAGAGTTAGCTCCTTATATTTTTTAGACTATGGTCAACATAATGTATACATTAGATCATGGCTGGTATATTTGATCATGTATATTTATACTCTGCTAGTACATTATTTTGTATTTAGTAGCTTCATGATTATATGTGACATATAATTTGGGATGCCTCTTTACTTACATATATGATACACTCTTGTACTTATGTTGTTGGATTGAGATAATAGAATTTTTCGGCCTTAGGACTGACGTCATAGCATGCTAGAGTTCACCCATCTGTCTTATGACAATCTTAACACATTGTGCCTTACTTCCATATTCTGCAAGATACGGTTGGCCATGTCAGTCCCCGTATTTATCCTGTATTCTGGGAGCAGGGCATGACACATTCGTCCGTGATCGATTATGCCAAAGGGTTTCCCCAATAATCAATTTTGACTAAGTCTACTAGCTACAAGCATCACGTAGTGAATCGCTAGGAGTGGGGCACTACAAAATATACCACTAAGAAGAAGTTTCTTCCTTGAAACTTAAAAAAAAAAAAATCGACCTCTACATTATCGAATTAGAAAGGGTACTGCTTCCTTATGTCCTCCTCAAGCTCTCACGTTGACTCTTCGACTGCATGGTTCCGCCACAACACATGAACCAAAGGCACTAATTGATTCCTCAAGATTTTCTCCTTTTTGTCCAGGATCTGAACAGGTTCTTCCGCATAGGATATGCCAGTACTCAGTTTAAGCTGATTGAAGTTCACCACATAGCTTGAATTGTGCACATATTTGTGTAGTTAAAAAATATGGAAAATATCATCCACTTCGTCCAATGCCCAAAAGTGTAACGACCCATTCCGCTTGACCCGAAGAGCTAATTCAAACGACGCAAGTGTAGCGACCCATCCTGCCTAGCTCGGCGAAATAACTCGCTTGATGCTAAGACATTCAAACTGGGCCTTCAGAGAAGTTCAGACTTAGACGTTTCAGATGCGCACTCGGAGTCTTGCTCGGCCTATGCGATTCATCGCTAAGGTGGGTGGCTCTGATGAACCTGTCTCTGCTTACCTGCACACTTAATAAAATAGAACCGTACATGCTAGTTGCTAGGCAATAATATTTGCATGCTAATAAAAAAGCACATAGCTAAGCGGATAACCCCGCTTTATCATTTGTATAGAACATGAAAATCTTACTTGTTATCTAGGTAACTTGGAGTTTGAGTCCAATGAAGTAGTTTCTTATGTTATGCCACAAAGTAGATCTTGTTTACACATTATGCATCGTATCATATGGAAATATGACATAGAGATAGAGTAGAGTCATGTTGCACACATAGACAAGGAAGGCTATTCAGTACTTATTCTGAGTTAGGAAAAGAAGGCAAAGAAAGTTATATACTCTCCGAGCAGGAAAGTAGAGACCGAGTATGAAGTTCTCGGATAATAGAACCGAGTGTGGTCCTCGAATAGTGGAAAGTGGGGACATAGTTGTATGGTCATGGACAACTGGTTGTGCACCATGTCATGACCCGCACCGATATAGGGGCACGAGTACGTGGGTACGTCCAGCCTACGCCGCAACATCGATGGTAGAATGCTGTCTAGGTCACAATACTATCTAAACAATCTCACACGAATATTCAACTCCATAAGGAGACACAGATATTACAATATAGTATGAATACTCAACCACATAACTAAAGCACGATAATATATCGAAGAAAAATAAATGAAATACAACACAAGTCTAAACAAAATAATCTAACTGCAAACAATAACATCCAAGTCTCAAAGTATGCCGAAAACAAATCCGGTACCAATAATCTGCTAAAAGAAACTAACTGAATAACTAGTGATCCCGGCTAGACCTTCCAGAATCACACCTGAGCTACAAGGTCCAAGGCTGCAGCTACTCTCCGTGTTGTTTGTAATATGTCGGACACTAGTCTTCTAATTCGCAGTCTGGAAAAATATATCCAGTCAGGATTGGAGCAATGTACAACCCGATAATAGTTTCAATTAATTGACAAAAACTATAAAACAATAAATAGATGATGCTATATACTGAGAGAGAATAATAAATAGATGCAATGGCAATAGTAAAGAGAACATGCAATATAGACAATATGGTATAGTCAGTGCATATATGAAATGAAGAAAAAAAACTACAATATCATATACAGGGTAATGTAGCATATGAAACTGAAATGAAGGACTGTAACTATTCTAAGTGTTTGAAATAGTAGCTTCGATATGTCATCTGCTTGGAAACTTGTACAATAGCTATATGGCCTAGCTAATCATACGTTAGGCGTATGATTAACACTAACAATATTTTACATTTGTACGATAGGGTTATGATCACATCGCTCACTAGCAATTTTTCTGCCCCCAACTAGTACAGTGGATCCAACCATGACACGTTATGATACACGATCAATGTCCAATATATCACGTACAATGTCTAATATCAATGTCTAATATCAATATCGTGTACAATGTCAATATGATAACCAATGTAACATCTCATGACTGCAGATCCAATCTATATACTAGTCCGTGTAGCATTGTGTCAAGAATCAGATATAATATTTCTAAATACTTGAATTATAGTAATTATCAAATAAGGGAAATTATCATAGAATGTACTCGCTTGTGGTCCTTAGCTGGTATGAAACAGAGTCCAAGTCACAATCCAAATAGCCTATGTATTACAATTTTATCATGTCAAAAGATAATTTATTTAATTCTGGAATAATTAATCTAAAATCCTATTTTAATCTTATTATTCTGATTTTTAGGTTAATTCCTAAATTTTGTCCAAAGAAACTAAATTTTACCAATTCGAGACTAATGGCACGCAAATCGAGGCGATCTGTTGACCAAAAAAGTCACCAATGCAAAATCGACTTTCATGCATGATTTTCTGTAGATTTCAGCGTCAGAAATATGCTAAAATTTACGACTCATCCGAATTCAAATTTGTTTGGAAATTATTGCACATACCTAAAATTGTCTTGTGCAACGGTGGTTGATTGTTAACCTAGAAGTTCTACAGAATGAACAGCATGGAAATATTTTTTATTAAATCCTAAGAAAAAAATATGTCAATTATCTCGACATTAGATTTCCGAAACTTTAAACAGTTAGTGATTCTGATTCTTGGTTATCCCGAAATCGCAAAAATACCGAGACGAGTCTATTTTTGGACATGCTGTGCTCTACAAATTTTACAGAATTTAATATTCAGAATTTCATAAATTTTTTTACATATTCAGAAAACTAACCTCAATATGGTTCTAACGCAAGAAACTAGGCCGCGTTTGGAGTCCGAAGCTATGAGTAATGACTTCTGGAAGATGAAGGAAACCCTAGATGACATCCCCTCATTTCTCTCTCTCTCTAAAATAATGGGATAATTAAGGTTATTATATTATATATATATATATATATATATATATATATATATATATATATATATATATATATATATATATATATATATATGTTGGCTAACATGCGGCTGAATGAAAAGTTAAAGGCTGACACGTGTCAAAATTTGATTGGATGATTTTGTTTATATTATTTGTTTTTGATTTTCCTTTATCAAAATATTATTTAAGTCGTTTTAAATCTAAATAACTCAAAATAAACATTAAAAATAATCATAAATATCTGAAAAAATTACAAAAAATATATCTTGAACCCAAAAATCCTTAAAAAAATACTTGGGACAATTTTATGTTCATAATTAGGAGAAGCTCTAAAAATAAATATTCATGTAATTAGGAGAAGCTCTAAAAATTAGTTTTACATATTTAAAAAAAATAAATATTAAAAATATTCTAAAAATTCTAAAATAATTTTAGAAAATATATAATAATATTATAAATACTAAAAAATTACGTGGGTCCATTCTATATTCCTGGACTTGCACAATAAATTCTACAAGTCCTAAAAAATTAGTTATTAATCTAAATAACTCCCAATAAATACTAAAATACTCAAACAAATATCAGAAAATTCTATTAAATATATTTGATTATTTAGAACAAAAAATAAAAGTTTAAAACATTTTTAATTATATTTAACACTAAAATAAATTCTTGAAAGCCCTAAAAAATTACTGTTACTAGTTTTTAATTAACCAAAATTTGTGAAAAAAAATTCCAATAGCCCCAAATTAACGTAATAACAACATTTAAGCAAGATTTTCAGGATACGAAGGTTACAAGTCTACCCACCTAAAAAAAAATTTTGTCCTTGAAATTTAAAATCCTCAATAGTTGTATTTATTTTTATTTTTTTACCATCAAAATTTAAATTCATCAAACCATATAATCATGAAGTAAAACCATATTGTTATTTCACAAAATTTTTAAAATTCTATAAATATCATATTCATGAAAATCTTCAAATTTAAAATCAAATTCTATTCTTATCACAATCTCCTCCAAAATTTTAAGTTATAACTAAATACTCAAAAAATTTAATATCCAATCCTCTAATTTAAATCCAATCAATGCATATTTATAAAATTTAAAATCTCATCCAAAAAATTTGAATTTAAATACTAATCCATTAGTTATCTTATTCTTCGATTATTTTTCTACACAATACTCAAACAATGTAATACTTACTAAATCTTCAAATACAATATTCAAAATATAAATTTTAAATTTATATCTTACAGTAAAATAAATATAATGATAATCTTCTTAAATTCCTCTAAATTTAATGACAAATTCAATCATATCATAATCTTCATAAAAATTAATGATTTAACAAAATTGTCAATTCTGCCATATTAAATTCTTAACTCTTAATTTAAATTAATGTTTATCCTCGAAATTTAAAATCCTTAATAAAAAAAATTTCTGTCACCATCAAAATTTAAGCAATATAATAATGAAGTCAAACCACTATTGTTATTTAACAAAGTCCTTAAAAATTAACTTCATCCTCATAACTTAAAATTTTAACGGAAATCTTCGAAATTTGAATTTATCTTCAAAATTTAAAATTCAATAGAATTTTTCTCGTAAATTAGATTCACAAGTCATAACTCTTAAATACAATCTAACATTATTTCTTTAAAATTTAAATCTCATTTATAAATCTCTTCAAAAATTTAATAATTAAATCCTTCAAATTATTCTCATATCCAAACTTAAAAATTAAATCCAATATTTATGTTTTAAAAAAAACTCCATCCTTAAAATTTGGAATCTCATATTGTAGTCATTTCTCACAATAATTTGATTTGTCCCCATAGCCATAATTCACTTTATTTTTACTTCTATTACGTATACGAATTCTCGCTATTTAAATTAATGATCATCCTTAGAATATCGATTAATGATTCAATCCTAAAAATTTAAAAATTAAATCCAATCATCAAAGTAAATCCAACTAATATATATTTCATGAATAAATTTAAAAAAATTCAAAGTCTCATCCTTAATATTTGAATTCCAAATCTACTCAACCAATCATATCTCTCAAAAAATATATATTTAATTTTGACTTCAAATTAAGTCCTTAAAAGTCGAATTCAACAAGTTATAAAATTAAATCTTTATATTATTATTTCTTTGGTCTAACTAAACCCATAATCCAAGTTTTAATATTATATCGAACTCATAATACTCAAAATTCTCAACATCATCCTGAAGTTCCTTGAATTATATCTCAAAACTTTCGAGATTATCCTAAATTTTAAAAACTTTCAACATTATCCTCAAATTAAAAAAAAATTCAACACTATCCTGAAGATAGACCGAAAAGAATCAATCAAGGCAATAGATACGATATCATCAAGGAAGGACAGTAAAAATTTTAAAGGAAGCAATATTCATAAGGAATAAGGATAACAAGATAAATAGATTGGAATGTTCCTAGTTGTGATTGAGTATTCGCTCTCATCCTAGTATGCTATACCCTAGATCCTATCACAGGCTCATAGTAGCACAACTAAGTCGTTACACTACCACGACATCACTCTAATTACGAAGCTCGACCTACATGGGCCACCACTAAAAATGTGCCACGACCCGTACCGATATAGGTGCACGAGTATGTGGGTACGTCCAGCCTACGTCATAGCATCGGTGGTAGAACGCTGTCTAGGTCACAATACTATCTAAACAATCTCACACGAATTCCAACTCCATAAGGAGACACATATATTATAATATAATATGAATACTCAACCACATAACTAAAGCACGATAAGATATCAAAGAAAAATAAACGAAATACAACACAAGTCTAAACAAAATAATCTAACTGCAAACAATGACATCCAAGTCTCAAAGTATGCCGAAAACAAATCCGGTACCAATAATTTGCTAAAAGAAACTAACTGAATAACTAGTGATCCCGGCTAGACCTCCCGGAATCACACCTGAGCTACAAGGTCCAAGACTGCAGCTACTCTCCCTGTGGTCCGTAATATGTCGGAAACCAGTCCTATAAGTCGCAGTCTGAAAAAATATATCCAGTCAGGATTGGAGCGAAGTATAACCCGATAACAGTTCTAATTAATTGACAAGAACTATAGAACAATAAATAGATGATGCTATATACTGAGAGAGAACAATAAATAAATGCAATGGTAATAGTAAAGAGATAAGGCAATATAGACAATATGGTATAGTCAGTGCATATATGAAATAAAGAGAAGAACTACAATATCATATACAGGGTAATATAGCATATGAAACTGAAATGAAGGACTGTAACTATTCTAAGTGTTTGAAATAGTAGCTTCGATATGTGATCAGCTTGGAAACTTGTACAATAGCTATATGGCCTAGCTAATCATACGTTAGGCGTATGATTAACACTAACAATATTTTACACTTGTACGATAGGGTTATGATCACATCGCTCACTAGCAATTTCTCTGCCCCCAACTAGTACAGTGGATCCAACCATGACACGTTATGATACACGATCAATGTCCAATATATCATGTACAATGTCTAATATCAATATCGTATACAATGTCAATACGATAACCAATGTAACATCTCATGACTGCAGATCCAATCTATATACTAGTCCGTGTAACATTGTGTCAAGAATCAGATATAATATTTTTAAATACTTTAATTATAGAAATTATCAAATAAGGAAATTATCAGATAATGTACTCGCCTGTGGTCCTTAGCTGGTATGAAACAGAGCCCAAGTCACAGTCCAAATAGCCTATGTATTACAATTTTACCATGTCAAAAGATAATTTATTTTAATTTATTTAATTCTGGAATAATTACTCTAAAATCCTATATTAATCTTATTATTCTGATTTTTAGGTTAATTCCTAAATTTGTCCAAAGAAACTGAATTTTACCAATTCGAGACTCATGGCACGTAAATCGAGGAGATCTGTTGACCAAAAAAGTCAACCAATGCAAACTCGACTTTCATGCATGGTTTCCTGTAGATTTCAACGTCAAAAACATGTTGGAATTTATGGCTTGTCCAAATTCAAATTTGTTTGAAAATTATTGCACATACCTAAAATTGTATTGTACAACAGTGGTTGATTGTTAACCTAGAAGTTCTACAGAATTAACAGAAATATTTTGTATTAAATCTTAAAAAAAATATATTTCAATTATCTCGATATTAGCTTTCTGAAACTTCAAATGGTTAGTGATTCTGATTCTTTTAGAATTTAATATTCAGAATTTCGTAAAAAAAATTATATATTCAGAAAACTAACCTCAATGTGGTTCTAACGCAAGAAAATAGGCTGCGTTTGGAGTCCGGAGCTATGAATAATGATTTCTGGAAGATGAAGGAAACCCTAGATGACATCCCCTCAAATCTCTCTCTCTCTCTCTCTCTCTCTCTCTAAAATAATGGGATAATTAAGGTTATATATATATATATATATATATTGGCTGACATGCGGCTAAATGAAAAGTTAAAGGCTAACACGTGTCAGAATCTGATTGGATGATTTTGTTTATATTATTTGTTTTTGATTTGCCTTTATTAAAACATTATTTAAGTCATTTTAAATCTAAATAACTCAAAATAAACATTAAACATAATCATAAAAATCTGAAAAAATTATAGAAAATATATTTTGAATCTAAAAACCCTAGAAAAATACTTGGGATAATTTTATGTTCATAGGTTTCCTACTATAATTAGGAGAAGCTCTAAAAATTAGTTTTACCTATTTAAATAAAAATAAATATTAAAAATATTCCAAAAATCCTAAAATAATTTCATAAAATATATAATAATATTATAAATACTAAAAAATTACGTGGGTCCATTCTATATTCTTGGGCTTGCACAATAAATTCTAGAAGTCCTAAAAAATTAGTTATTAGTCTAAATAACTCCCAATAAATACTAAAGTACTCAGAAAATTCTAGAAAATATATTTGATTATTTAGAACCTAAAATAAAAGTTTAAAATATTTTTAATTATGTTTGACACTAAAATAAATTCTTAAGAGCCCTAAAAAATTTACTGTTACTAGTTTTTAATTAATCAAAAATTATGAAAAAAATTCCAATAGCCCCAAATTAGCGTAATAACAACATTTAAGCAAGAATTTCAGGATACAAAGGTTATACACCAGGAAGAGAGTTCTCGAACGATCTCTGAGGCATCAAAATTGTGTCGGCCCAGGAGGACTGCACTAGTGTAGTCCTAGTACGATGGCTAGGATAAGTTACTAGCAAGCTAGCTGAAGTCCTAACGGACGATTCCAAGACTTCTAGTAAGGGATTGTTACCAACATGGAAGGACTACCGATTCGTCGGATGGTGCGGGAGGCCCAGCCCGGCTAGCTACTGAACTAGGAAGACATCGCTCAATCCAAGAAGATATGTCCAATACGGCTTGCAGAGCCAGTGACCTTCATATAGATAAGTCATGTATGCATAGCGGCAATCCACGTTCAGTAGAGGAGTAGCATAGAGGAGTTTGATGTATGGCACATTACACAAGTAGAGAACGGATGTACGGTATATGATATAGTTCAAGTAAAAACATGCATGTTTCAGAGACACGCCCAAGACACTTGAGTTACATATATGTTTCTTCACTTCATAATGTATATACTTGATTTCATTGCTACGCTTGAACAAGGATGGCCAAATGGTTAGAAAGGGTAAGACAAACTCGGTTATATACTGCGTGACACGACCTGAAATACGAGTATTATTTACATCTGTTATGCCATGAATATGATCCTGAGGTAAGACTAAAAAGATAACATAATTAGTCGATGCACATAATTAATGTACGCACTTATTTTGTGGTATTGGTGAGAGGACTCCCCACTAGTGCATTCAATATAATGACACCTAACCAGATTCCATACAGGGTGCAGGGAGTAGCTCGCGCAGTTTCGGAGATCACTTGTCGCATCGAGGCGCTGGACCACACTTGGCATTTTAGAGCGTGGCACACGGATGAGAAGCTCATATATACAAAATATAATGTATGGGAACATCATCATCCAGAGTGTTTGATTCAAGTTGTAAGCCTAAGGGCATATTCATTGTAATGAGAGAGAGAGAGAGAGAGAGAGAGAGAGAGAGAGAGCTTGAGCGATTATAATTCTCGGCCTAGCGCTGCTTGTAATAGTTCTTTATATCAATAAAATAGTTTATTTTATTTCATGCTTGTGTTTATTCTTATTCTACTACATTGGAAAACATATGTACGACTCTGTGGCTTAGCATTTCATCGTTCGTTTTAGGTGCTTGCCTTGCGTGGGTGCAACTTAGGCTCGCGCAACATCATACCCATGCGAGGATGTTAGGTCCTGCGGGACTGGGGCATGGCAGGAAGAGGGGGCAGGGGCGTAGGAGGGGTCTCATAGGAGGAGGGAGATGAGACTGGAGAATGGGGGATGAGGCCAGAGAAGGGGATTGAAGGGGGGGGTCGGGTCGATTGGGATTTGGGGGAAATATTTAGGAGATAAAAAATTTGGAATGAAAGAAAGAAGGTTGTTGTGCAGTTTTACATTTAGCCAGCGACGGAAGACGACTGTCGCTAATTCATTATTAGAAATTGCTGAAGCCTTAGCGACTTACTAGCAACGAAACTATTGATTTGTATTTCACATATATGTTTCCGTTGCCCTTCAGTCGCTAGTCAGTTGCTACTCAGTTATTGTTAGTTTTTTGTCACTAGGTTAAGTCACTATTTTACTGTATTTTAGTAGTGATAGTAGTCAGGTCATAGGAACCATTTTTGGCCGAAAAAGAACATGTTCTGGGTCCTGTAGTACCCTATTTAAATAAAATAAGTGCAATTCTTTATTTAACGCAATGTACTTCATGATATATCTTTTATGTGAACCTGTCGACTAGGTATAGATCTGTATCTACACAAATATTGGAATGACATAAAGTACATTTTTTAGATATATCAAAGGAACCATTATTCTTGATTTAATTTATATGGATGTGTTGATATTATTAGATATGCAGATACAAGTTATTTATCTGATCCCTATAATGGAGACCACAAACAAGATACATTTTTCTTAAAAATATTATAGCTATTTCGAAGATCAGTCAAACAAACTATTGCGACAACCCCGACCAATCATACTGGTACTTCATGAAGCAAACAAAGAATGAGTATGGCTAAGGTCTCACTAGTTCAACATATCAGGGGGAGTTGCGAGATTCCAAGTATCACAAATGAGCCTACGATCCTTCATAAGGATAATGCATATAAATGTATAGACAGATAAAATATTGGAATATAAAGTAATATTCAAATATATTAATTGGGGGCTTAACTTTTAATTTGAGTTGATGTAAGAACTAAATATAATATTTGTAAGTGATTTGAGGGGAAGCATCATGTATATGCAAACATCCTGAAGATGTCAAATGGAGATATCCTGGAGAATATCTTTGTGCATTGTACTATTTTTCTTCAATGATATTTTTCTATTGGACTTTTTTTCGAAAGGTTTCTAATGAGATAGTGTAATTCACACCCACTTAGATTCCTGAAGAATCATATTCCTGAATAATATCGTTTTACTCTTTTCTTTTATTATAATTTTTTTCTAAAGATAGATTTTTTCTTAGAAAAGTTGTAATGAGACAAAAAAAAATTAGTTAGGGGTATAAAGCTTCACATAATTGCATAGAATAGGAAAATTTTGGAAAATTTGCAATTAAAGGGATAGGACGCCAGTTCAACTAGCGCCAAACTAAAAATAATTTCTATGCCAGTCTAACTGGCACCAAACTCCAAAGTTTTGAAGTTTGGCATTAGTGTGACTGTCGCCCCACTTTTTTTTTTTACTTTTGTGTTTTCTTTTGTTTCTTTGATTGGTGGGTTACTATGGCCATGGATTGAGGAAGGGTTATAAAAGAAGGAGAGTAAGAGAAAGAGGAACACAAAAAGAAAGAAAGAAAGAAAGAAAGAAAGAAAGAGAGGAGAGACGAGCAACGGGAGACCAAAGATACGAAACCCAAATAGAAAGAAGATGAACGAGGAGAACGACGATCGTATTTCCGGTGGACCCACTACCCAAAGAGAAATCCAAGAACGTGAAAATCACGTATCTCAACTAGTATTTACTGGAGAGAAATATTTTTTGAACTAATTTTTTTTTTTTAATTTACTTGTTTAAGTTATTTTATTTAGTTACTTAAGTTATATGAGTAGTTATATGATTATCCTCATGATGTAGGTTTACGGGTACATGGTCAATGAAACCACTTAAAAGATGACACCAACAACGCCAAATGAGAGTTAACAACCTATCAAAAGTGCTTGGTTGAGTTATTTGGATTTCATTATATAGACGAGCTAGAGTTTCTGCAACATGACACAGACTTGATGTTAAGTTTGGCTGAACGTTGGTGGCCCCAACACAATACTTTTCAGCTGCCAGTGGGAGAAACCGTTACTTTCTGGGATGTAGCCAATATTCTGGAGTTACCTATCACAGGTAAGATGATTTATTAGGCAATATCTTAGTTGATATCTTGATGTGGGTTATATAATAATCTAATTTAATATTACAAGTGATCCTATATATTTCCTTGAATGATAAGATGCATATGCTCTTATTTGGCGATGTCTTGGTGTGGAGGGTCCGTCAGGAACAAAAAGATCAAACGTCAGTGTTAGTTGGCTACACAACAACTTTATGTATCTTGACCGTATATCAGACGGTCCGGTGAATGTGGATAAAAATCGGGTATGAACCTTAACTCATTTATTTTAATTTAACAAATAGATATTATAGTTGAACTCGTTAAAGATATAATATAATATTTTTAGATTGTTTTTGCACAATAGCGTATTTACTTGCTTTATGTGGTTCAGTTGGTTCAGTTCTTTTTTCAAACGGAACTGCCTGTGAAGTAAGTGTTTATCTTCTATCTTTTTTTGAAAATTTACAACAATCCACTAGACATGCATGGGGAGCCGCAATATTGGCATTTTTTATATTTCTCCTTGGCGAGGTTTGTGAAAACAACCTCATATACAAGTAACATAAATCTCACTGGATGCATGTTGCTATTATAGGTATTTTATCATGTTATTACATTATTCAGTTAAATATTGGTAGACCAGTGACCGATATTAACTTTTTTCTACTTAGGTATGGTCGTATGAGCATTTTTCTTTTGGTAGACCAGTGCCCGGTATTAGTAGTAAAACTGGTTTTTTTTGGTATCTAGACGATAGATGGTTAATATAGTAGACCAGGAACACTGCAGATATCCGGCTGTCTCTATTTACCGAGCATAATTTGATTCTCTACAACATGGAGAGGTAAAATAATTTATATTTATATTTGCTTAAATTTATGTCATTATTATTTACCCTATAATGATTAAATAGGTTACTTGGATGCCATACATTATACGTCTCGATGCTTCCGATATTCAGAGTAAATCCTATTCATATAGTCTACATAGATTTTATATCTTATGCAACTACCATACCATGTACCATCAAGTGGATCATGTTCTTAGACAGTTCAAAATGGTATAAATAATTCCTGATGCTCCATCGACTATTAGCTATAGAAAAGCTCAAGCAGTATCTAGAATCCAAAGTTTGCTTCCTAGTTAGGATTTGAGATTCGAGAATCATAGTGTGGCAAATTTGTCTCAACACGTGGAATCATCGGGTGACTATAAGTTTTTCAGTTTCCAAAGTTTGCCCTTGTGTTTTGCTTATATTTGGTTAAAACGATGCATGATTGGGTGATCGAGCTTACAAACGTTCGTAGGGAGAAATCGTATATGCAACCAAGATTATAGATTTGAGGAGGTGTGGTTCGCTAATAGAGTTATAGATGATGGTAGCATTTATGGAGTAATAAGAAGACTTGCTGATTTCATACGTCTTTATTAATCAACCGAGCTTATAGATTTTAGTATATTTTATTTTATTTCAGTAGATATATTGAAAAACTTTCTAAATTTCAGCGTTCAGAAATGGAAGGAGCAATCAATATGAGGGAGAGTTTCGCATTTTCGTATGGATGAGATATTATGCAACATATGCTGGCTTTTACTGATCATGATATTTTGCATGGCCCAAAACCCCATATGCCTTAATATATATTCCACCGGATTATCCATTCGGCAACTTTAGTCGAAGATAAAGCTGTTATTTCCACTGCCTACCAGGCTAGAGAGGGGCCGTCTCATCAAGGCCGGGGACTTCCTACCATGATGGAGAGAGCAGCTCTCAGCTCGGTCCTACAGATTAGTTCATACACATGGAGGAGTGTACGCAGTTCTTGTCAACTCCATCAGCTCCAATGCCAACTCAAGAGCACATGAACACTCAGAGTTTGGATTCAGATCCAACTCTACCTACGGAACAACGGACAGATCCTCCAAATCTCAGGCCAAATAGATGCAGTACCTACTTACGATGGATTATGCGTGGTCATAGTAGTGGTAGCTAATTATGTTATATTGTTCGATTGTTAGAGATTGTGAAATACTTTATATTTCTATATTATTATTTGGGTAACCATGCTACTTTGCTTTATTGCTCTGAAAGAAAATAATTTTTTTAAATATATAACTTGGGCGCCAGTCACACTGACGCCAAACCTCAAAATTTTGGAGTTTGGCGCCAGTTAAACTGGCGCCGATTTTTTTTTAGTTTAACGCCAATTGAACTGGCGCCCCATCCCTTTGATAACCACAAATGAGTGGATACCCTTATCAAAATACACACAAATTCTATAATTTCCTCCTCTATGTATATAATTAATAAAGAAGTCCGGTATGAAATGATTCCGCTACAAAATATTTTCTTCCTCTCTTATATTTTATAACAACTAACATATATCTAACAATTACATTTTGTCAAAAAAGCCCCACTTTTATTTTTTATACATATAACACATACACACATCAAATTCTTACCCTTTAAATATACTTACTATATGATTAATATTTTAATTATAACTGTTAATTTATCCTTACTTTTATCTTTTGTGGTTAAAGATCACTATAAAAAAATAGCTCTCGTTTGTGTTTGTACGTATAACGTCACTCTTTTCAGCAGTGGAATGAGAAACTGCAAGAAAAATACTAAGGGTCCGTTTGGTTTACTGCAATGTAATCGTAATCGTAATAAAATTGAATAAAACCTCCCTCCTGTCACGCCCCAGCCCTGAAGGCCTCCCGACCACCGTTTCCCCGCCGGACCGGACGCGAATCACCGTGCCTCGGCGCTCCCGCGGGACGCGTATGGTCATTTAATACCGGGACGTGATGTCGTGTGAGCTTGGTGTTGTGCCCGCACATGGCAACATCGTTAAAGTTTGGCTATCATCGCCTCAATCGAGTAAGCAGCGGAGGGACGTTGCAAGCATTTATGCAATCTGAGTATTCGGGGCAAATCGAGGGACTGGGTTCTCTGATTACAAAGGCATCACTCCATACATTATGCCCCTCTATATGAAAGCATGCTCGAGGCAATCGAAACTAGATTTCCGGGTCTTGGGGATGAGGCACTCCTATCGCTCCCTCGGACGATCCAGTACCTGCAAGCAAGCAAACTGTTGGTGGGTCAGCACTTTTATAAGTACTGGTGAGTATAAATAACTGAATATAAGCAAATATTCACTAAAACCAATACTAAGTAATCATGTTATAAAATATTACATTACTAGTAATCTTTTTAGTTTTACCTATGTTCGTTACATGCAGCAGAAGAACAGAGTCATATTACTTTATTTTGGAAACATCTTTAGAAAACAGAGTTCATATTCGATATAAGCAAGCAAATAAGACAAGCCAATTGTTCTATATCAGGGTGTGCACAGCGTGTCTCGTGAGATATACTCAAAGTCTCTAGGGACAAATACACATCTAGGAACAAATGCATATCTAGGGGTAGTCCTCTATCAAGCCAACACAATAAACTATCTTACATGCAATGCGGTCCCCGAGTAACTCAGGATCGGCAGCGGTTGATCCAGCTAACCAATGACTCATTTATCTGATGCTATTGGCAGCTGTGACTCATGGTTGCTTTCCACTATCTCTGTAGTAGCCGTGACACATGGTTCAGCTCTCCATCAATAGCCATTGTCCGACCGATGCAAATGCATAAAATACTATCAAATAAACTCTAGGATACAGACGAGACGAACCATCTGACCATATATCTTTGTTGCGGACTAGCCGCCCTCATCTTTGAACGCATTCAAGCATACAATATGGTTCTCTCGGAGCACAGACGATAGTGGAACATGTTCATACAAACTCTTAGTCTTAGACAAGCATTTCAGGTTCTCTTAGTTAAGCAGACATAATCGTTTCAAAGACAAGCTAGGTGAGTTCATTTATTAGCATGCAAGCAAGTTCTATCATTCTCTTATGAAAACAAGTATTCAAAAACTTAGATTCATTATTAAGGCGTACAAGAATCAGAGAACGAAGTTCTGTCCACTCACCTTGATACATAATGCCGACGCGGAGCGGGGCACTACATACTTACCCACCAATAAAAAGTTTTGTCCTCGAAACTTCAAGGATAAACTTTTCGATATTCCGAGCAGCGATAGTCCTCATCCCTCGCCGTACTCAATCGAAACAAGTCAAGTCCAGACAATATTTACACAACTTTGAGAATATCTATAGACTTATTGTATGGAACGCTCTATTGCAATACCATATCGAGAAAATATCAAAGTCATAGCAACGAATTGGGCAAAGAATCGAATCCGCTCTGATACCATTATGTCATGCCCCGGCCACGAAGGCCTCCCGACCACCGTTCCCCCGCCGGATCGGACGCGAATCACCGTGCCTCGGCGCTCCCACGGGGCGCGTATGGTCATTTGATACCGGAACGTGATGTCGTACGAGCCTGGTGTTGCGCCCGCATAAGGCAACATCGTTAAAGTTTGGGTATCATCGCCTCAATCGAGTAAGCAGCGGAGGGACGTTGGAAGCATTTATGCAATCTGAGTATTCGGGGCAAATCGAGGGACTGGGTTCTCTGATTACAAAGGTATCGTTCCATACATTATGCCCCTCTATACGAAAGCATGCTCGAGGTAATCGAAACTAGATTTCTGGGTCTTGGGGATGAGGCACGCCTATCGCTCCCTCAGACAATCCAGTACCTGCAAGCAAGCAAACTGTTGGTAGGTCAGCACTTTTATAAGTACTGGTGAGTATAAACAACTGAACAGAAGCAAACATTTACTAAAACCAACACTAAGTAATCATGTTATAAAATATTATATTACTATTGATCTTTTTAGTTTTACCTATGTTCGTTACATGCAGCAGAAGAACAGAGTCATATTACTTTGTTTTGGAAACATCTTTAGAAAACAGAGTTCATATTCGATATAAGCAAGCAAACAAGACAAGCCAATTGTTCTATATCAGGGTGTGCGCAGCGTGTCTCGTGAGTTATACTCAAAGACTCTAGGGACAAATGCACATCTAGGAACAAATACATATCTAGGGGCAGTCCTCTATCAAGCCAACACAATGAACTATCATACATGCAGTGCGGTCCCCGAGTAACTCAGGATCGGCATCGGTTGATCCAGCTAACCAATGACTCATTTATCTGATGCTATTAAGCAGCTGTGACTCATGGTTGCTTTCCACTATCTCTGTAGCAGCCGTGACACATGGTTCAGCTCTCCACCAATAGCCATTGTCTGTGTCACCCTCACTTTTCGGATTAAGGGTATTTTTTTTTTTTCGTAATTAATATATAAGTAAATAATTTCATGATAATTAATTATGTCTAAATAATTATGATTTTAATTGATTGTTTCACTTTACCGTTGTTCGATAATTAGAGCGCTACACTAAGCCCTTGTCTTCCATTAGATTTCACACTCTTGTCCTAGACGTGCCAGACTGTTATTTTAATCTTTGTGAGACTCATAACCATGTCTTGCTGTGCTTCATTTTAGTCGCACAACATTCGTCGCGACCGACTACAATTAATTTCCTATAAATCAAATCTTGTGTCCTTGTGTGTTCCAATCAAAATTGGAGACGCAATCTCGCCCCATTTGAGCAACCCAAATTAGGGTAATTTTCTACACCGAGTCTACCTTATTCATGATGCTTGTGTCCCACTTAAATTTAGTTCCTTGTACTTCTAATTAATTTTAGAACACCATTTATATTCATTTTAATTAAATTAAACAATAAATCCAATTTTGTGTAATTTTTTAACTGTTGGGCACTTTCATGCAAAAGTGTATTAAGGTGTCCACCCCCTTGGACACGACACGTGAATAAAACTATTTCTCTTTCATTTATATTTTCTCCATAATTTTTGGGAGTGTGCAATGCAACATCAACCTCCTCAAACCATAGCCCTCCAAACCTTGAACCAATGCATCCTAGCCTTCCGTTTTAAATTCTATTTAAATCCTAACCATTGAAATACCCATGAGAAGGCCCAATCCCAAGAGGGCTTTGACCAAGCCTAATTCTAGGTCAACCCAAACTCTATACCTATATATATATATATATATATATATATATATATATATATATAATATTACTTTCCCTTTTCCTTCTTTTCTTTTTCAACCTAAAAACCAAACTAAGCATCAGTCGTAACCCATCCATCCCTACTGTTCATCACCTTCCTCCCGCCGTTCCACCGGAGCACACCGTCGGACAACCCCTCGCCTGAACTCCCTCGCCGCCGTGAACCCCGCTGCTGTCGACAGCAACCCAACGACGACCCGCTGTTGAACTCGCTGCAACGCCATCCTCCTCCACACCACGAGCAGCTAAAAGCGACCGTTGCGCTGTCCGAGCCGCCGTCCACCCGAACGCCACGCCTGCGTCGAACTCGCCCTCGTCGGACCGGAACTGACTTCGACCAGAACTGATCGCCTGAAACCGCTGCCATCACCTTCCTCGACGCTGAACCGAGCCCCGCTGCACCCAGAAGCCGCTGTCGACCGACGCCCGACTGCACGCCACCGCCGACGACCACTGTGCTCGACCGAAGACCGCTGCCCGACGCTGCTCGACCGGCCATGACTCGCCTGCACGATCGAAAGACCGCTAACCTCGCTGAATCAGACCGGAGCATCCCATCTCGACTGGACGCTGTCATCGCAGGCCCCTTCGACCCGACGACACTGCAACACGCACGTCTCGTTCCCTCGGACAGGTTCGAGTTCCTTCTCGCATATACGTGCACACATACATGTAGTTCTCCTTGGTTGCCTTCGTACTTTGCTATGTTGAGATACGCATATGGTATGTTGGTATATAGATATATAAATTGGTGTGTATGAAGGTACGTATTAGTATTGGTATACGTATATGGTTATTATGTGTATATTGATATATATATGTATAACCATAACGTATATGAACCTAATTAGTATATATGTATGGTACATGTATTAGTATAGGTTTAAATGTATTTTGGTATATATATACATAGTATATATCTCAACTAGTATATATACATATGTATATGTATTGTATATATCTCCCTAGTACATGTTTATATGAGTACAAAGTATAAATTCTATTTAAACTATATGTATATACATATATCTATTATAATTAGATATATGTATATACATATAGTTTAAATAGTTTAAATTCTATTTAAACTATATGTATATACATATATCTAATGGATATTTATGTATATGTTAGAGCATATTATGTATTATATGTCCATGTACTAGATGACTTGAATGTAACCACGGATACCCCGTAGTTACATTGACATGTGACCACGTAACGTGATTAGCAGACTGTCATATGTACACTGACGTACTGGCAAGACCGTATCATTGACTGTCTGTTATGCACAGCAACTACAGACGTGATGTGACACCCTAGCGTAGTCTCCGAGATCATTGTGCTTTGATTGTGTTAGTATGATGTCTGATGCAGTATTGTGTTATATGATGTGTCTATAGGACCGTTGGATCCTTCAGACGATACCTTGGAACCCAAAAATTGGTATTGCCAGCTAAGGACCACATGCGAGTACATTCTCTGACAGTTTCCATTATGTTGATTATCTCTATAACTCTTGTTATATAGCGTACATGACTCTGACACGGTTGTTTACACGAGTTGGCATTATAGAGACCTGTCACGAGGAGTCGTGATTGGAATCCATCGTGCTAGCTGGGAAAATAGGAAAATATTAGTAGTTTATGTGATCATACCCAACTTTACATGCATCATAGCTCACCCACACCTCACGTCTGTGCAGCCTTACCATTACATGCCTTATCGCTATTACATATGGTTAGCCTGACCTGTTAGGGATGATCGCTAATCAATGTAATGAGTCATATAGTTCTAAGTCGATCACATGATATGCTGATATTTCACACACTTAGTTAGATGTTATTGACATGCATCTCTAGTATATTGATCTAGCATCTCTACATGCTCTAGTTATTGTCCTTATATACACTTATATACCAGTTCATTATTCTTGCGTGTACTTGTAGTTCTATTCATTGCTAGATGTATATTGATGATGATATTCCAGTATTTCTTATTCTAGCATTTTCTTTATTCCAGTATTCTTATTGCCAGTATTTCCTATCTGTCTTGTATTTCTTTACACTGTGTTATAGTTTTTGTCAATATATGTGGAACTGCTGTTAGAGGTGTATTTCATTCCAGTCATGAATGGATATTTTTCCAGAGGATCTTGAGGATTTCTGTACCACACACTACGGACCAGGTATAGACGCAGATTACGCACCAGATGTAACACCCCGTTCCGTTCTAGCGGACTGCCGACTCAATCGGCAAAAGTGCAACTGTCCCGACCCGCTTTGCCTCAAACGAGAAGCAAAGGATATCCAGACTTGTCCCTACAGGATTTTAGCTTAGGCTTTCAGAGGCTCGCTTGACGTATCGCTCTACCGAGGCAAATTATCGCTAAGGTGGATGGCTACGGTGAACTTGTCTTTGCTTAGCCAGCACATATAAAATCTGGAATATTCATGCTAGTCGCTAGGTGAATCACCCCCTGCATGCTAATAAATCCAACGCACCTAGCTAAGGGAATAATCCCAACTGTATTGCTTGCTAGAACATGGAAATGAAATACTGCTTATATTCAGACCCTCGCATGCTAAGTCCCTTAACGGTTTCATATCTCGGCTTACCTTCGGGTCCGAGCAAACGTGTCTGCTTATGTTCCTTAGAAACGCATGCTTGTCTGCTTACGAACATCTAGTGTTATTGTATTGTGCATGCATTCTTGTTTAGCCAGGAGACTATCAAATAGTCCTTCTGTGCATTTCAACCTGCAAGTATCCGGGACCGTTAGGTCACCCAAGGCATATCCCCGAACCAGGGGAATGCATTAAGCAAGAATGAATATGGAACGTGAATCACACTTGAATGATAATCATGCTAAGTATGCATCTGAACGAGGATCGCATTATGTACTGATGGAATCCTAGCTCGTGGAGCAATATGCTCGTTCAGATTAAGTTTAAGTTTCATGATTATCATGTCAAGCTATGGAATATGGATAGACCCTGACCTGCATTGTCGCGGACAACTTGTGTGCACAAGGTATGTTATGTTAAGTTCCGCGGACGGTCACCGGGGCACTGGGACCGATCCGATCCGGACGGGACGTATGTATAGTCGTATGTTACCCGGCAAGTGTTATGCGACGGGGCTCGCCACCCGCGTTGTACGTCACTTTGCCCTGAGACTAAACTGTCCTTTATGGCTATGCCAGCGACATTATGTTCATATAGATAAGTCATCATCGCTTAGCGGCTATCCGCGTGCGAGTTATTGCATCGCATCAAATAAACAACTGAACACCTGAACGATCAAGTTAAAATGACCCTCATGTTTGCATATGCTATACTCCTGAATGCTTATACTTGTCGTGCTTGAATTAACAATGTTTGCCTCAATATTGTCTTGGACAGGGAAGGAGATGGTAAGTTGGTAAGTCTCGCCGTGTTTTCTCTCATGTCGCACGGCGCACTGCCACACGAGTTAGGTTATTCAATATTGCATAAAACTGATCATAAGGCAACTAGAAAGATAACTTAATAGTTGTGCACGGAACCTGTATTGCGTGTTTAGATTTGTCGAGCGGGCGAGTAGCCTCCCCACCAGTGCATTTAATGTACTGATAATCCACCAGTTTGTATGCAGGGTGCGGGAGAACCTCGTTCGGTACGGATGCCTCCTTCGTGCGTGCTAAGACCAGGAGTTCCCTCTGAAGCCTTGCAACGGTGCGTCCGGAACAGAAGCACATATACAAGACATAATGTTGGAACATAGCCCGAACTCGCCTGAACATCGCCTGTACAATCATTCCACAGTTGTAGCCACTTGGCACGCTTTTATGTTTCAGAGAGAGAGGCTTGAGCGACTTGTAATCTCGGCTATACGCCGCTTGTAACACTTGTTCATATTAATAAAAAGAGCTTGCTTTACTTCAACTTGTGTTTCAATGCTTTCGCTATATTTGTCGACTCAGTGAACCTGTTACCGATCGCCTATGCGTTCATGACTCCGCTGCACTCGGACAATCTATGTGACTCTGTGGCTTAGAACTCTTGCCGCCAGCCAATGAACCATGGCCTTGCACGGACGTGGATCACGCTCGTGCGGCATCACGCCCGGATGGGTCAAGCGATCGTTCCGCGGGAGCGCTGGCGAGGGTGATTCCCGCCTAGCGGGAACGGCCGATTTGCCTGCGGGAGATCGGGACGTGACACCAGAGATCCTAGAGGAGACTATGCCTTTAGATGAGACATTACCTGCAGCTATCTAGATAGTATTTATTTATGCTTCGAGACTTATGGAGGTTATTTCAGTTTATGTTTGACTTATGTTAAGTTTAATCTGAGACTTGTGGAGACTTTATGTTGGACAGCTAGACTGTGTTTATCTTTATGTTTGAGACATGGTGTTTAACTATGTCATTTTCTCTTATCTTTTATCGTGCCTTATACTTTATAGCTGTTGTGATTGAGTTTACATTGTGAGATTATTGTGAGATGTATATTGTCTTCCTTATGGAGATGGATATCAAGGACAGGTGTTTAGTTATATAGTAGCACTGTGACCTAGACAGCGTTCTACCGTCGATGCTGCGGCGTAGGCTGGAGGTACCCACGCTCTCGTGCCCCTATACCGGGTGCGGGTCGTGACAGTCTGACCGATGCGAATGCATGAAACACTATCAAATAAACTCTAGGATACAGACGAGACGAACCATCAGACCATATATATTTGTTGCGGACTAGCCGCCCTCATCTTTGAACACATTCAAGCACACGATATGGTTCTCTCGGAGCACAGGCGATAGTGGAACATGTTTATGCAAACACTTAGTCTTAGACAAGCGTTTCAGGTTCTCTTAGTTAAGCAGACATGATCGTTTCAAAGACAAGCTAGGTGAGTTCACTTATTATCATGCAAGCAAGTTCTATCATTCTCTTATGAAAACAAGCATTCAAAAACTTAGATTCATTATTAAGGCGTGCAAGAATCAGAGAACGAAGTTCTGCCCACTCACCTTGATACATAATGCCGACGCGGAGTGAGACACTACACCTCCCCCACCAGCGGCTACATGGGTCCCACCCGGCCCTACCTTTTCTCTCACTCCCCCAATGGAGGACGGCCACGTGGCGGTTATAAGAGGAGTCGTAAGCATTTGGTTGTAGGCATAGCAAAGCCCTGTTTTCTTCCTCCTCTTTTTAATTAATTACTTGATGACGACTACACCAAAAAGTTGGGAATATGATTATCGAAGGAACCTTTCTATGGAAGCAAAGTAGGTTCCAACTGATGATTGAGGTTACCAACAGACAACGAGCCATTTGCATCCAAACACCAAATGCTTAATTAATAAAGTGCTCCAATTGATAACCAACTTTCAAGTATAAGATTATTGCATGTAGCCTTGCTTACGAAGTAGCCAAGTGGAACTTAATTAGAGCATACTTGTCTGGTTTCGAAAGTGACACAAGTCATGAAAATGACTCAAAGTGAAAAAAGACTGATATAAGGTCTTAATTTGTCTGATATTAATCAAGTACAAACTTCCCCATGGCAAGAAATAATTTACCTCTAGGAACTGAATTCATAAAGTTGGAGCAACTGTGATGTCATGGCAAACCCTACCCGCAGCATAAAAATATAGTTTCTCAAGATTAACCTGAACTCTCAACAAGCTCGAGCCCCGTCAGATTCTTTAACTTCAAATTCGTATAATTTCGTATACATTGTTGATCCACAACCTCTCGCTTCGAACTTGTGGCTACAACGGTTAGTAGAACAGAACGGACCAGTTTGATTTGGTTACAGAAATTGCTTCAAACTGGAGCATGTTGTCCACCTTCATCTTGATTTTTGACAACACTACTTACAATGCTCAAAGGCGTAGTAGAGAGTCGAGATTCTGCCTTTATTCGATATACATTTTGCATTTGATTGGGCTTTTCCTTCATAGAAAATATTTTAATTACAAATTTTCTATCGATTGTAGCATTTGATAACTTATATTTTTCATGGAGTTATTTTTCAAAAATTAGTATTTTCCGTATTTTCTTCTTAAATGGTGGAAAATGAAAGCCTTCCAACCCATAAGAAGAAACCTATTTTATGTGGAAAATAATGACAATCAAACACCCAAATTAAGTTTTCAATGAGAAAATTTTAAATTTTCATGATTTTTTTTTCTAGTAAAATAATTCCGTAGAATTAATTTATTTTCTATCTATTTTCACCCTGCAATAAAAAACACCACAGATGGACTAGTCAGAAACCTATATCCCTCCATATTGTCGGAAAGTGTTGTTCCATCATTATTCTCTATGCAGATTGACAATCAAATTGTTGATATTTCCAAAGATATCTTTGCTGGAAAAAAAAAACCTCCAAAGTAATACAACTTTGATAGTTCAAGAATTGAGTGTTGTGGTTTGTTCTGCATATCTCAGAATCCTGCAAGAGCAGCTAATGGTCGTCAATTTGTGTGCTTTGTTTGTTAATATTGATTGACTGGTTGTGCACTTTTCAGTATCATTAAGAACAACAGAAAGTGAATTAGAATATAGATTCTGTACCATGTTGCACCGACACGACGCATTGCAGACACGGTACAAACTTTGAAGTGTTCTAGTGTATTTTGTAGTGTACTTTGACTTTCACGGAAAAAAATGTTGTTCAATGGACCGACCGACGCCTCACCTGCACAGGTACCTCCGAATCGATAAGTAGGCTGATCAAGAGAATCGTGTACATATCAATTGGCAGGAGCCTGGCTTAGTAAACTCTGAGTAACTTTAAAACATGACACGGCTTTTTTTTAACAAAAGATGCTATCATTTTAGTAGAAAAGCATGGGCAGGCTGATTTACTTCCATTTCACTGAGGTATTGTGTCAGTATCAGTTATAGTTCACAGTACATGTCTTGTCTGATACTGACCCCTATCAATATCAGCCAATACTAGCTGATATCGATATTGGGACTCTCCAAGCCAAATTAACATAGAAAAATTCAACGAGAGTGACAAAAGTATGGAAAAATAGTATCGCCACAATGATCTGGTTGGGCCGAAGGTTGACACATTACATTGTGTCAATAAGATTTGTTATTGACTAACTCTAACCATTACCATTTTCGAAGCTATATATCTATAAATTCACAACATTCACCCATCTTAATATTATTACATTCAAAATTACCTAGTGTGGTTATACTTTTATCTAAAAGCAAGTAAATAAACAATAATATCTATCGCGGGTATACTATTCAACAATATTGAACACTATTTTCATTTTAAACTTATGAGAAACAATAAATGATGTATAAAATTATGATTATATGTGGAAAAAAAAAAAAATACTTTTCTAGGCTTTAAAATACTTGTTATCAGTTTTGGCTTTCCGAAAACTAAGAACCCTGATACCCAATCTGAAACCGACGAAACCACTAATACTGGTACTCATCTGATATTGATATTGCGAACCTTGATCTCAATATACATTATTTGGTCACAATCTTCATAGATTGAGCTTTGGGTGGCTAGCTAACATAGTGTAAGACCATCCAGTCTCAGGTTCGACTCTCGCTGTTGGTTTTTCACCCCGCCTTTCCGCAGATGTCTTACCTATGTTGGCTTTCTCCCTGTGTTCCTGACAAATTGCACCAATTGGTTGTATTTCAAAAGATACACAAGGACCAGAATAGAAAGATCAATGAAGAATAAGGTCTACTTCCTAGGAATAACGAAAGCCTTTATCATAGTCTTTTGAGATATTCATCAAGTCTTACCTCTACAGCGACGTAAAATAGACTAGAGGAGACAAAAATCGCACGATACCATACAGTAAGAATAGCTCGATCGATCAAACACAACCAGCAGATGAGTACATCTTAACATGGCATGGCCCATTCTAAGGTCCCTCTTCACTCAAAGGATTCTCCAAAGACACACTTAACAATTAGGCAAAGTGCCTAGTATAGGAAACCTTTGAGGGAGAGAGACCCAAGAAAGCCATGCCCCTCTTCTACCTAATTACGTACACATCGAAAGTGAAAGAAGCTATGGTCTATGTATATATAGATGCACACACACTGTAACTTAGAGAGTATTTTCCTTAAGTCCAAGATGGTAAGCGGCGGGGATTCCCATCTTCCCAAACAACATTGGTTGGGAGGTTGAGATACTTCCAAGAGGACTAAAAGGCGAAACTAGTTCTGTCGCATAGATTAGTTCTGTCGCATAGATTAGGCAGATCTTCTCCGTCACCTTCTGAACCTAAGCATTGGAAGTTGGGAACAAAATCTAAATCATCTATATTTGTTACTCCCTTGTTCATATTTCATCCAATTAAATATCGCTCGGTCGGTCTTTAATTATAGATTACGGCATTCTGCAGATACAATCTACATTATCGTCACATACATCCATTCACAAGGCTCTCTCTTCGATTCTAAAGAGGGAATGGAGTATTCTTGTGACCCTTGACCGCTGGTAGTAGGCAACTAAGATGCAAACTTTACCCCATGGAAACAGGTAACAAGAAAACTAATACAAAGATAATGTAATAGAAGTGTATTGGCAGACATTAAAAAGGAAGAAGTTATATTGGTTACACGGAAACGGAAACTGGTGTCCGTATCCGTGCCAGGGTCCGTTTTCGTACAACATAGGTGGACTACACCGTACCTATTTGAAAATATTTGTATCTCGTCCTTGTATTATGCCCTTATTATCTATATTTGTGCAACATAGGTTGACATATTCTTCAATCTTTTTAGCTAGGCTCTGATACGAGTCGAGGTGAGACGCAGGAAACTGGGAACTTTTACGATCTGATGTGTGAATCTATCTAGTTCCTTATTCAAGGCACAGTTAGTCTTGTTCAGAAGTTTTCCTACATGGCAGCAATTGTGCAAGTTAAGATGCCACGTTCTTCTTCTACTACAAATTGAGTTTTAATTCTTCTTTCTAATACTTCGTTTAGTTGATTATGAAAAAAACTTGTTCTGGTCAAATAACTGATCACATCTTTATATACTTTATAGAATCAAAGGTCTTTCCAAGATTGTATTAGAATGAATTGAGCTGCCTATAGAATCAAAGGTCTTTGCAAAATTTGCTACCACTTTAAACATGAGATCAAAGAAAGTAACTACGAGGATAGAATCAAAGCCATGAATTTTGATTATGACAAAGAACATTTATTTCTAATGGTGATGAACGCATAATAAAATAAACATTTCAGAAGAACAAAAGAGAATTGAGTCGAAGTCTGAGAAAACTAGTATAGCTGAGGAATGCAAAGACCTTCTTCTATCATCTTCATCCTTTGTCATGGAACAATGACCCTGATAGCATCGTCTCCATCGACACCAGAAGGCTTCTCCGGTGACACTCGTGCTTTGAGTTAGAACATTAGATTCTAGGACTAGATCATTCAATTATTCAATCAGCAATTAACATAGCTTTACCTAGAACTCCCACATTTGCTTCTCCATCGATGATGGTTCATGGGGCATGTGTTGGTAAGAGTACATCCCATGCTGGTTAAGGTCCTGATGGACACCAGAGTAGCTCAGCCCAACCCCATTCTGACCATAGCCAGACTCACTCAGGCTCACACTCCCAACAGGCCCCAGGCCAAGGAAGTCCTGAGTCATCCTCACATCCCTTCCCTCCGCAATCTCCTCACAGTTATTCCTCTGCATGCCTGATCCTTCCATACCACCAACCACAGATGCCTGGATCTCTCCTCCACTCATCGGAAGGAGAGGCGGTGCAAATGTGCTAGACCTGTACTCTGAAGCATCCGAAGGACCACTCGAAGGCTCCCGAACCGACCCAATTTGCCTCAGTGTAGCAGAGTAACCCATGAAGCTGCCTCTGAGAAGTATCGGAGAAATCGAGTCATCACTAACTCTCGCTCCTATCTCTGCAGCCTTCTGGAGCAATGCGGTCGCAGACATGTAGGAATTTCCCAATGACATGTGGAGGCCGTTGTTAGAGCCTCTCGAGGAGTTTGGGTTGTACATCATGTCGGAAGAGGAAGACGGAGGCGCGAACTGGTTCGGGTTAGGCTCGGAGCTAGACGAGTTCACCATCGGGTCCATGGCCGAGGAGTTGAGGCTGGGCATGGAGTGAGAGAACATCTCTTGTGTCTGGCTTTGCAGGTTTCCGACCATCGCAGCTAGGCCGTGGTTCGCTCTGTAGTTCTCTTCGGCTAGTGCGTCACAGAAGGCTCTGTGGGTGATGAAACTATCCTTCCTGCAGTGATGCAACACTATAATATTTAGCCATTGGACTAGCTTCAAAAGAAAGTATCAACACAGTCATCTATTACTTCTCGTATATGCAACTTTTCTTTGTATATTTGAAACAGAGTTTATGTTTCTCTATTTCTGTATATATTTGTACATGCATTCCTTGTTAATTGTTGATATAAGAATTCTCTTAATTGGTCCAACGGTTGAAGTTTATTTGAATATCATGGTTAGTTTCCTATTGTATATGATACTCTTCATTATTGCAAGACTGCATTCATCTTATTCAAAACGAAGTCGGTCCTCTGAGTTCTCTCAGACTCCTTTGTTACACTATTGGTGGTCTTTACTTGGTCAAAAATTTGTACCTTGTACCATAGTTTGCAGTATCAGGCGATACTTATTCGATAAGGCCGATATCGATAAGGTTTGGCATGTTTCGATCCAATACCAACCAATACCCGATACTAAATGATACCGACACTAGGAATCTCTTTTTCGGGGTGTAAAATCATAGTAAGGTTGTAAAAGTATTTAAATGAAAAAACTTATCTATGACATGTAAACCAATTGCTAACGGTGAGTACTATTTCATTAAATTTGAAAACTGCTAAGAGACAACACTGAAAATACTTAAAAATATGTCTAAATGTATAAAATATACTTTCTACAATGTTAATAATTATTTGATTTCCGATACCAAAAAATCCGATACTCCGATCCTAAATTGCCGATACTGTTGATACCACCGATCCCGATACTCATAGGAATGGTCCGATACTGATACTGCGAACCTTGCTACGTACCTTGAGAAGATGGTTCCACAGTCACAACGATATTCTTTAGTCCCGCAAATCTTTGCATGCGCCTTCCAATCCGATTGAACAGCGTATCTCTTGGAGCACTTGTCGCATTTCCATTTCTTCTCTCCATGTTTCCTCGAGTAGTGCTTCTTGATGCCCGTCAGGTCGCCTAGAGCCCGTCTTGGATCGTGGTGAGTGCAGCTTGCTTCAGGGCAGACGTAGACTCTTTTCTTGACCTCGGTGGTGGTCCTCTGCTTGAGTTTCCATGGCAGATTATGTCCTCTTCTGTGGAGTTGAAGATTCTGATCCCTCTGAAAGCCTTTGTGGCACACTTCGCATATGTACCTGTTCGTCGCCAGGAGAGCCCTTGGAGAGAGGGCTACGACTTCTGCGTCAGGGTCTACAAGCCATATGAAACATAGTCTGAGAATTTTTGAGATTCTATGTTCAGCTACATGTCAATGAACATGAAATCTTGTATTGATGTAGCAAACATTCAAGGAATTTACAAAGAAACGATTTGAAAATCTCACTGATGTGAAATGTTGTGCAAATAGTTACAATGCTATAGAACTGTGTGATATAATGAAATCTTGGATTAAATTCTCAACTACATTCTACATTACATTGCATGATCCTTCTTGTAATCGCGGGAGATTTAGATAACAAGTCCTGAAATGATGCAAAGTTCCGTAAATGTGCACTAAAAGAAGATTTGCTAATACTAGTAGAGGAGCACAGTGCACCTGGATTGCCCGGAAGGTTTCGCCTCTTCTTCGCAGCAGGGGCAGCAGCGTTCTCAACCTTGCCAGGGGCAGCGACGGAGTTCCCTAGGAACTGCTGGTGGCCGGAGGTGGTGTGGGATTCTTCTTCAGATGTGTGTGACATTTCCGGCAATCTTGTGCTGAGATAAGTCTCTGTTAGTGTTGAAGGAGAGTGGGGATACTGATGATATATATACAAAAGCATAGTTGGGCTGATACGGAAGGTGACAAGAGGAAGGAGAAATGGCACTTCCATCGGAATTCAAAGCCCTGCAGTCCAACAAATAGTATTGAAGTACCAGAATTTGATTGCCTCATCATCATCTGTAGGACTGCCCCTCATTTGTTAATTGGTACGTTGATGTTTGATGGATGTGGGAGTTTGTTTTCTTCTCACCGAACCCGAAAGCGAGAAAACCATAAGAATTCGAAGATCATTCTGTCAAGAATTAAAATCTTGGTACCATATAGCGAACCGAGATTTTGTGTCAAGTAAGAATGGTCCAATTCTCACGGGGTCTCTCGTTCCTTAAGAGTCAAGCAGCTGGTTCGACTTCGTTCTTAAATCCACCCTGACCCTGACCCTGACCCTGACCCTGACCCTGACCCTGACCTTTTAGTATAAAGATGTTCTCGACAAGACACAACCACATATGACATGCCTGTAATTAGGACTCATGCCACCTTCCAATTTGCAGTGAGAACTCTAACTTTGAATATGGACACAAGAAATTTCCTGGGAATTCTAGGATGAAATGATTTTAGCTTCTTTTTCATCTAATAATTACTAATCTTAGAATCTACAAAAGTTTCTGCACAAATGATATGAACCCTGTTTTAATCATTGACTGAATCATGACCGGAAGCTCATCGATCTAGTCCTTCTCAAATAAAAATGACCGATACCGGGCTCTGAAATATAAACTTATTTGATTTATATTTGATTTAAAAGATGTTTTATTTTTTATGGGAGACAGTTACCAACTTTTGAAATATCAGATTAGCACTAAAAAATACCAACTTTTGAAAGATCAGATTAGCACTAAAAAAAACTCCTTTTCAGCTTTACTAGTTGTAGTTGTGATTCTTTTCGTCGTTCTTGTTGTTTCGGAAGTGGATGTTGCTATGGCAGGGATTCCGACCGCATTTTAAAATAAAGATGGAGTAGAAGAAAAAGGTCGAGGACAAGAGGAGGGTGTCAAGAGAGTGCTCCTTAGGAAGAAACAAAGACGGGACATTTTTCAAATGGGTTACCTGTTGTAATCTTACCTGCCTGATGTAATTTCTCTTAACCTCTTTATACTAATTATATTGCCGAAAACCCGAAAAGTTTTGACTATAATTGTATTGCATGTCCAACGATCAATCATTTTCTTGATGCTCAAATAATCAAAAG
The DNA here is from genome assembly GCA_036927795.1 of Iris macrosiphon. Lineage (NCBI taxonomy): Eukaryota > Viridiplantae > Streptophyta > Magnoliopsida > Asparagales > Iridaceae > Iris > Iris macrosiphon. The sequence continues at coordinate 131,709,897 of JAYESA010000001.1, read as the reverse complement.
TTAACTAGCCGTATGAACAATGACAACATTCTAAACTAAACAATTAGTATAGGGAAAGATAGCAAACATACAAACAAAATGTGGGAATTTTAATTTTGTGTGTGTGGTCTACTTTGAAATGGTCTCAAGAGCTTATTTAATCTTAAAAAAGCAGATTAATTCATACGATTGGGAAAGGAACTTCAGGAAGAGGGATGGTCATCATGGTCTATGTTCATTGAGACAGGGTTCCTTTTAAGACTTTTTTTCCTGCGCAACCCACATATTATACAAATTCATGATTGTTGCAGACAGAACAACAAAAAAACAAGGTTACTTCTCGAATATATGTGTAATGTGTATCTTAGATTGAGACACTAGAGAGTCAGTGGGATGCCCTGAAACTATCTGATGTTCTGATTCACGATGATTTATCTAACAGTCGCATTCCTATTTCCTGTGAGCGAGCACGGGTATATTATACCAGAGTGCAAGAAGGCCAAGATGATTGATTGTTAGACTAGGCTAAGGGATAGCTCAAAATTTTGGAGCATTGGATGTGATCCTAAGTAGTTTCTAACTTACTTTTGTCACAAGTTTCCTAACCAGTGTTCCGTTCGTGAATTAAAGCTTATATGGGTAGAGGATGGTTGGTATAAAAATTCAAATTTTGTGTTATGTTAATGGACTATGTATCCATTCGTGTCGTGAAGAAAATGAGTGATGAGTATCCATCTAACATATAGATGATGAAATGGATTATATCGTGTGTTAAGACTTGGATCTTAGTTAGACTTGTTCCCCGGATGCAAACTTGCTGGCTGTAAGTGTAGATGATCTACTGATATTTATAGTTATGTAATACCCAAACGCTTTACCCAACAGAAAGGTACAGATAACTTCCATAAATGGCCTAATTTCTACAAATAACTTACCAGTTATACACCAAATGAGTGTTTAAGGCTGGTTTTATAAATTGTGTGAGGAAAGAATGTCGACATGAAACAAGCAAAATAAAAATAAAAATCTGTAATTCCAAGCAAATAAAATTTGGAAGTTATCCTTGTATGACCAGAAACAAACACCTCAACAATGACATTGAGAAATTTTATGAAATAGTTGAGGTTAAATGAAACCTAGTGTAGCTTGCTGACGAGTATATGAACCCAGAAAACTCCCTTTAATGGTTTAGCAAAGTCTCTGGCATTACTCTAAGCTTAGATGCCACTGACAGCACTGTTTAAAACAATCCATCTCATCATCATCTTCAATCTACATATGTACCTCTGCCATGTCTTCCGAAAACCTTAGTTAGGTTGGATGATTCTCAAACAAGTAACAAGAGAAAGGAAGGGAAGGAGAAACCGAAGAATTGAGAACATTTTATTGTCCTGGATTCAGCAGAAGGAAGAGTTCAACTATCCCTTGATTATCCGGCCGAAGTCCACATATGAAACCAAATTTCGACAGCAGACAGATGATTCTTTCGGCAATTATCCTGCTAGGGATACAATAAATGTTAAATCAATTGAGAGCTGTTTGCTCTTATTCCAGGCAAGTCAAGGCTTTACATGTCCATTTTCTAATCCATGAAAGCAATGTGCAACTCCCTAAGGATTATATATAAATAAATAAAAAACTGAGTCCACATGTTCCTACATATACAAGTAACTCATGCCACCACTAATAAGAATGAGGTCAACAATGGACAAAACTTTCGATTTCATGGGTCCCTAGTATGGACATATAATCCAATGCTAAAATTATATAGTTCTAGATCACTATACCATCCTTTCCCTCTTGTATGCTTCTGTTGTTTGAAAGCAGAAGAAAAAATGATGTCAAAATACCGTTGAACGGGTATTTGGATCATTTGCTCTATTAGCATGACAAATGTCTGTCCTGATGACGATTTGTTCTTAGTGTGTGCCTACTAGCTTTGCATACCACATATTAAGCATAGCGCATTGATGTGTAACGATCATTCTCACTTTGGAAAAAGTTAAAGCCTAGAAGTTGTAACCTGATCAAATCTTAGTACGTTTATGAATCCAAAATAAGGCTCGAGATAACTGAGATCATCGAGATATTATTTCTGGGAGTCGAGGCTTTATATGTCCATGTTCTAGTTGTGATCTTGCCCGGAACAACTAGACAGTGTATCAGTCTTTGCAACCAAGGATATGCCGATGATTTCATCGATCTTATGTCTAATGATGAATGATAGCCAAGGAAAAGTTTCCAGAGGCACCAAATTAAAGTGACTGAGAACCTTCCTTGGGAAAGAAAGATCCCAAGTATCATCTTTGAGGAACTAGGTGAGGGTCTGTCCTTATTTCTCTAAAATAACTGTTAAAATCTAGATATATATACTCCAAACAAGAAATCATCTTCTCCCTTTAGCTTGTTCATTTTCAGAACAATATGGTATCAAGACTGAGCTCAGGGACAAATGGCTCCACAACAATAGACATCTGTACGGTACCAGTAACTCATGATTAAGCCTATTATATCATCAGCTATAACACATTACGACAGGCAGTGCAACGATATTCGGCCCGTTGTACTTAACTTTAAAATGCGCTCGACTACAACTTGACCATTTGACATAATCACTAGATTATGACAATCTCCACTGACCAACTTCTATATTAGGTGTGTGCTCATGAGCTATCAGGCAGCAGTGTTTTTATTAAAACTTTACCTGAAAATGATTTAAAATAGTTTTAGGTATTTGTGTATCATTCTACTCATATAGATGAATAAGAATGAGTTCTAGACCAGGTTTCTTGAGGTTGTCCCATCGATAGTCATGAGCAGTGACAACATTTGGTATATAATAACCCTCCTCTGAAGGATGGAAAGTCGATCCATGATAGTAGAATGTAATGTGGGTGATAACGAATTTCCGTAGATAAAATCGTTAAAAATAAAAGGAGCACGAGTCAAGATGTTATTTATTTCGTTGTAATGTGAATGTATACATCGAATTTGTCTCCCGAAAAGAATTATATGTACATCAGATCAATTTGTAATGTTGACATCTGGTTACAGTACAAATTTCTAACAAGAATTATACATATGAACCCCAAGGGCTAACATATAGTGTGTGAAACAAGTTTCTTCTTATTCATTGTTAAAACGACAGAATGAGAATATCATGGTGAGTAGAAGTCTTACAGTCATTACAATTGAATTTCAAGAGTTATATATAGAAATTTAGACAACGAGATCGAGTGGCAGGGTCTTATAATTTCGATTTCCAAAGAACCGCATTAGCTTTAGTCGTATTTTCATATTAACTTGTGTAGATGGTTAACTTTCTTTCTATGACTACGCTCTCATCCTCATATTGACATCAAATGTTGACATATATCATCTTCAAACAAACAAACAAACAAACATATCACATTTTCCTTCGTTAAACATATAATAAGCATATCCGTAGCTATCTAACCTTATGACATATTTTCCTCCTAATCAGGTGTAGATGTCATCTTCATATGCTACTCTACATAGCGAGAATTAGAGGGAGGTCTATTTTGAGAATGACAATTAATATCAATATCACATTTCTCTATTGACAGACACCAAGTACTATGTGATCATAAAATATTCTTGAGAATTGAAGTATATGCTGAGAAAATGGGACTATCACGAGGGATGAGTTGCATACAATGTATGATAGAGGTATGAATGAAAATGAGGTTATTATAAATGGATTAGAAGAAATGGGGTTATTATTAATGGATTAGAATTAACATAATATTTAAACATACAGCAAACGCTAGGGATACACTAGAAAAGTAACAAGATCTTCATAATTTTTATTTTTATTTTTTTGCAAGAAACAAAGTTCATACTGGAAAAATAGTTGGCCACATCTCTATCAATGTCCTCACAACACAAATAGGGGGCTGCACTTGCAGCTAGGAATTAGACAGAATTACAGATAGCATACTCAAAATTTACAAGAAAAGTTCTCTAAACATTTGGGGTTGTTTGATATGTGCTATACTATAACAAAAAATTATATATTTGAGGAAATCAAATTTTAAGTAATTAAATTTCAAAAAAAATTATATTCCTATGTTTGGTGACAATATAAATATTTTCCAAAAAAAAAATGAAAAAACTGAAAATAAAAATAAAAATGGATAAAAACCAAAAAATGTGTCACGTCTCGCTCCCAGAATACTGGGTAAATACGAGGACTGACACGGCCGACCACACCTTCCAGAATGTCGAAGTAAACCGCAATGTGCTAAAGTTGTCTAGAAGACAAATGTGTAGACTCTAGCATGACGTCAGTCCCAATGCCGACAAATCCTAATATCTCAATCCATCAACAACTACAAGAGTATATTATACATGAAAGTAAAGAGGCGTCCCAAATTACATGTCACATATGATCATGAAACTAGTCAATACAAAATGCTGCACTAGCAGAGTATAATTATACATGATCAAATATACCAGTCAATGTCTAATATATACATCATGTTGACCGTAGTCTTAAAAATATAAGGAGCTAACTCTGCCCCTTGCTAAACACCGCAAAATAAAGTAATCAAGACGAGGGGTGGAAGAAGGAAACCCACTCGCGAGCTTTGGCCGCATTCCTACGAGTGCGAGCATCTTGCTGAAAGTATGGGCGATCCTGGTTCTCCTCGGATAAATCTGGCAAAGCAAAACCAGTGGGGTCAGAACCCCAAGTAATAAGTATCACAAATGAGCTCAAGGTGATAGACAAAACATATCACAACATTAGCAGAAAAAAGAGACATACAAGAATAAATGCGCGCCGAGACTTGTACGGTACCAATGTACTCGACTCAAAAAAATATAATTGGAAGAACTGATAATAAGTACTATAAAAGAAAATAAGGCGACGAACGACAAGAGAGCATAGGAACTAATCTGGATCGGGACCACAACCCTTAAACCAAACAATGACCAGGATTGCAGCCCTTCACTTGAGCAGAACTTTGCACTCTAACCACGCGTCGAGAGAAATGAAACTAAAATAGCGAGCTATAATGAAAGTAACATCATTCATTTCACGGCCAAACAGCTCTACGATTTTCTATAATTAACTAGCTAGGGTGGTCACATGCCTTAATTACTAAAATGCATGTTTAAAAATATTGCTACCTCCGACACTGCAGTCAATCCGGATGGCCAAGGGTACGCTTGTCAAGTAACTTAATGCACATTCAACATCACTACAATATAACTTGTTACTTGTCATAAACTTAAATTTGAACCTGTAAACATAAACTTAAACTTGTAATCATAAACTTGCTTTATAAACATAAACTTGTCTTGTAGCATAAACTTGTATATAAACTTGTCTTGTAAATGCCACAGCACGCGTAAACTTGGTCAGTCATAAAGTCCTTTCCTAGCAGGATTGGTCCATGCTGCATGGGTTCCTTAGAGATCGGGGTAGCCAGTAGCGCAATATTCTTCCCTCCCAATGATCTAGGAAAATCTTATCTTGTTTAATCATTACTAAATTATTTCAAGTTCTCGAGTCATAGACACTTGAGAACTCCCTAGAATGACGAGTCACGAGTACGAGCTTTTCACGAGTTATAGTATTCGCGACACGCGATACAATGGACAATATTCACACTCGATTGTCCGATGCCAAATGCAATAGATTTTCATACACAAATATTTCCACGATGTCGTGAGGATTATGAACTTATACATAAACTTGTCTAGTGAACTTACATGCAAAACTTGTCTGGTAACACAAACTTGTATCAACATAAGGAAGCACACAACAATAATCACTAAAAGAATTATTATATGGACATAATTAAAAGAAACACAAATGTGCACAAGGATTACTGACCGCATGGACTGCTTGCTGCATGAGGCCGCATGTCAACTTGCCATATGAGGCCGCATGGACGACTCTCGAACTTAGTGAAGTTCTCATTCGTCCAGCGAGTGAAACACAAGGAGTTTTGTCGTTAAGACTTTTTCAAGTACTTAGCTCCAGAACGCATGTGTACAAATCAGTCATGCTTCCATCAAGATGGACGTATGCTAGAAGATATATGCGACAAGAGTTCAGGCCGTATGACAGTCTGTCATATGAGACAACATGACAAGCCGCATGAGGCCGCATGACACTCTCTGTTGGCCGCATGAATACTTTATCTTCTCCAACAGCAATTTCAGCCATGGCCGAGAGCTAAAAAAACAAAAATTTGTTTCCTTCATAAAATTTTCATTTTAACTCCAAATCAAGTGAAACAAAAGCCAAATTGAACGAAATGAAATGCTCTATCATAAAGAATAACTAGTTTTCGAAAACACTAAGTTTTAATAGATTAAAACCAAGAAAAACTCATGGAACTCATGAAAAATCCTAACTTAAAACTCAGATCTATTCAAATCTATCCAAGCAAAATAAAAAACTCCAAGAAATAAAAATGTTGAGGAACACAAGGGGAACATTTTTTTTATCAAACACATTTTAAAAACAATACATATATGAAAAATTTGAAAATTCATGACTTCACCATTGAGCAAGATGTACTTGCCTCGGGTGGCTCCTAGCGTCTACCTCTCACGGTCCAAGTCCCAGCAACTTCTCCCTAGGATTAGGGTTTGGCTAGAGGGAACTTGAGGGAGAGGAGAAAGAAGGAAGCAAGAAGAATGAAATGAGGAAATGAGCGAGAGAGAAAATACTCATATATATACTAAGAGAAGAGGAAGATGGTTTAGTCATGGGTTCAATCAAACGAACCGAACTAAGTGTCCATTCTATATGCGGGTCCTAAACCGGGTCTATGGCAATGCCAATGGGTATTCTACTGATCTCGGATAGTCTCTCTCAACAAGAAGAAATAACAATAAATAAAATGACAGGAACCAACATGAGAAATACAATAGGAATATATTATCAGTAAAAATTAAATTCTAAATATTCAAGAAATACCAAATCTGGAATCGGGTGTGACATCTCTACCCTCCTTAGAAAAATTTTGTCCTCGAAATTTCATAGGCTAGTCGAATTGGAACACACGAGAAAGCTCAGAAAATAACAAGTCACTAATCAAAGGATTATACTAAGCAAATAACTAAAAATAGAAAAGATAGCTGAAGAAGTAACTAATGAATAAATGCACAAAAGCAACACACAGAAAAAAATGGAGGCATATGGATACATATACCCCTGAGTCAGTTAAATAGAAACTCGTTCTCGCTTGCCTATGCTGACTCACAAAATGGACAAGAGCCAAGCCTTGAGGTAAGTCGGTACCAACGATCTTATCAAGGACATAACTCTGATCCAGGACGTACCTTCGCAGTCGGGTCACATAATAAACATCACGCGCCACGAGATACGAGGGAGGAAGAGTAGGACGAGAACTCATCGCTGCTCAACGAAAGGATCGAGACGACTATTGTATTCCGAACGTGTCGGAACACAAGATCGTTCGACAAGAACCTAATAATAAGACAAGCTAAAGAGAGCTCAAAAATCTCACCCACAATCGTAGCGCCTGCGGCTAACAACTGTTCCAGGTTGTCGAACTCTTCTGCACGCACATGCCCAGGGACTGCTTCTCTAACTGCTGCTGATTGCGTCGTGCTTGCTGAACTTGCACATACTGAGCCGGACGTTGCTGCTGGAACTGTTGAGTCTGCGTCGGGAGAGGACGCTGAGCTAGTGGTCGAACTACTAATGATGGTCCCCTCGAGCCTTCAATCGTTGCCTGAGGCGGAGCTGGCAACTGTCGGACTGAGGAAGCCTCGAGGTACAAAAGCGGGCATGAACCAATCATGTGGTCAGATGTCCCACATCTGAGATACTAATCGTTGGCCCTCCTATAATGATCTCTGGTATGCCCTGGCTTGTCACAGTGGCTGCATCTTGTTGATACAGACTGCATGGTGGATTGTACTGAGGTTACTGTGGAGGCTAGAGGTGCAGGCAGACGAGGAACTGACTGTTGGTGCTGGAGGTGATAAATGAATACTGATGTCTCTCATGGATGAGTGAGACCTCTTCTGGCCTCCAGTCCTTGCTACTAATCTCTGGCCGGCAAGTTCTTGGGACCTTGTCACGCCCCAGTCCCAAAATATCGAGGGACTGGACACGTGGCAATGGCCAGCAGCACGCACCGATGGACAAACCCAATTTAATGGATCCATCGAGGCGTACTTAAGCTGTATTACAATGATCAGGGTCTACTAATCTCATCCACAGAATGAATATAACAAAGTCAACATAAGGAAATAAAACATCAACATCAAGTCACAAGTAATTTAAATAGGGAAACAACCCGATGTTCAAGTCTGATACAATTGTTCATTTAAACAAGAATGTAAAGAACATCACAAACTGAGTATGGAAGAAACATATACTAAGAAAAATCTATGGCAATCACCTAGTCCTCGGTTCCTGGTTCTGCTCCACTGTATGCACCTGCTCCTGCTTCTGCTCTTGCTAATACTCATGTCCTGAATATCTCGGGGTGGATCTCCTCTGCTAATCCTGGGGACATAATCCGGATCCAGGTCCTCAAGGGACATAGCAAGGTACAGATAATACAAGCCAAAGATAATGCAGTGCAGCAAATAAATGAAACAATAGGGTAAATATATAACCAGCTAAGTGATATGCAAGATGAGAGCAGCACTATAACTCAGGCTGAAACCACTACAAGCTCTGTGTCTGGGAGCCGGTAGCAGTGATATCATGTGGTTGTCTAGCTCGGAGAGAGACTGAGACGCCGGCATAATATATAATCAACATGTAGCCTGTGTGACTCTCCCCACCCAATGTAATCATACGTCTCATGTCCACGACGTCTCATGTCCATGCCACGCAGGATCATAACTAATGCATCCAGTCATATAATATCTAAGCAAAGGACTAAGTCTTGAAAACTGTATCCTATACAAAATCACCATAAATATCTCAGGACGATTCTGTATCATGAATAGTGTCAGGTGTCCTGGGTATAACGTACTTGATAAGGCAAGTACGAGAAGTATAGGGTCTCGATATCCATCTCTAGATGACGTTACACAACGTCGCGTACGGTGTTGGCACCCGACTGTAATCGGACGCTAAGTAAGTCACACGGTCCTAGGTTTAAGCATGTACAATAAATATATATGTCAAAGAAATATGTAACAAGAACTGCAGGATTTGGCAAGGTACACTTGCCTGGGGTTCCGGTTCCAATTGTAGCTCTGACTTCAGCGGGATTTGCAGGGAGTACTCCGGTTGCTGAAATAAATATCACCATCAGATCCAGAAAATATCAATCAGCTAGAAACGCCTGTCCTTGAGTCCAATTTGGACACAGGGGCAAAAATGACAGTTTCTGGTCAAAGTGGGGTCCACATGTGGGCCGCTTTGCACCGAAAAATATGTCAGGGTCAAAGTTCATCAAATCTGTCAAACTTAGTATCAACGAGTCAGGAACGATGATACGAACCCAACAGAACTTTCAGAATTGGATTCCGATGAGCCGATCACAAAATCGTCCGTCAAGTGAAGCCTGTAGGGTCCACGACACACGATTTCGTCAACGTTCTCAGAATCGAACCAAACTTGGGCCACAGGACCAGCGTATTGCTACGAGTCCGATGGCGCAAGTTTTGTTTCGATCCGACGTGTGTACACTAAGTTACAGCGAGATCCAGAAAGGACGAATACGGGGCGTTGTCGGCGGATACGCTTTGATTCCGGTGTGCACGCACATCCGAATCAACTTTTGCGAAATCTCACACGTCCGTATCAACGACGAGCACGTTTCGGTAAAGACCGCACGCGACCAAGTCGTCCCGTTTGGCGGGGCGTACTCAGTTCCGGAGTGAAACAGGACGTTGATTTTCCTGTTTTTGGATCGCGGTTCGCGATCGCCACAGGACGCGATGCACCGAGCGGTTTGCACGGACATCGAGAGGGTCATACAGGGTTCGCGTCACATCTGACGGAATCAAAAACAGGGCAGCAAGGAGAGAGATATGGGTACCTGAACAGGCTCCGAAAAATCGAGAATTCTCCGTGTCCGAGTCCTAGTCGACCGTGTCCGGGTCAGATCTAGGGTTAGGGTTTAGTCTACACGCCGGAGACTTCGCCGGAGGGGTGCTGGGGCGTCGCCGGAGGGAGGCGGCTCGGCCGGAGCTCACTGGTGGAGGCGGCGGCGGGTGTTGCTGCTTCTGGAGGCGTCGGCTCGGCTGGGGCGGGCTGCGGTGTTCGGGGAGGAGGTCGAGCGGAGGTCAGGGAAAAGGTGGCAGAGCTGGTGGAGGCGGCCAGGGTCGCGTGGCCGAGCAGGGCGGCTGAGAGGGGTTGAAGCGTTGCGGGGAGGCGGAGGGCCTGAGGGAGTTTGCCGGAGGCGGCGGAGGAGGAAGAAGGCGCAGCGGGGACGGGGCTGGCCAGGGTCGGAGGAGAGCGGGCCGAGCGGAGGCGAGGCTGGCGAGGCGGTTCGTGGCGGCAGCGCTGGAGGGCGGGGCTCTCGGCGGCGGAGGGGATTTTGGAGGCGGGGGAGATCGACGGGGAAGGGTTTTATAGAGGTGGAGGAGGGAGGTGGCCAGTCGGCCGACGGTTACGAGTAGGGGAGGAGGCGGCCGCGGTTACGCGTGGAAGATGGAGCGACGGCCGGCAGCGTAACGGCCGGAGGCGGCGAGCTGAAGGGGCGTCGGGTGAGCGGCTGGGGGAAGGTGAGAGGATTTCGGGTCGGGACGGGTCGGGTCCTAAACGGGTCGGGTCGAACCTGGATCTGACCCGCTAAGGTTGGGTTGGGTTGGGTCGGTTCAGCAGTATGATTCGGTTTAATTTGGTTCAATGAACCGGGTTAATTAGGGTTTAAATCGGTTTAATTATAACTTGATTTTTAGGGCTTTAAAAATACTTCCGGGGTCCAATAAATTCCCGAAAAATTACCCTATGTCTAATTTTTCATTTTACACTAGAAAATATTATTTTCATAATATTTTAATATTAACAAACATCAATTAAAAATTATTTAATAATTAAAACAGCTTAGTTTAATTACAGAAAAAAATTATCAAAAAATTCCAGAAAATTGTGTAAAATTCAAATTAAACATTCTTGAAAATCAGGGGGTTTACAATCTACCCCCCTTAAGAGGATTGCGTCCTCGCAATCAAAGAATAACCGGTCAACAGAGATGACACGGTTACAAACATTTTTTGAAGCACATTACTATCAAGAAGAATCAAAGTTGAGGGTGTAAGAATAACACATAGGAAAAATCATTTCCCTAAGCGATGGAAGTTATGAAATTTCCCGGATGAAGGAAATCTAGAAAATTACAGTTTTTAGAAAACCAGGTTATCCTTTATAAAAACATATTAGATTAACAATTATAAAACACTCTAGGTTATTTAACAAGTTCAAAATTACTAGGTTAGCAAGTTAAAATTTGTCAGGTCAAGTCTAAGGTCACGAACCAGCAGGCACGAACTAAAACAAATCTAGAAGCAGAAAACTATAAAAACTTACTCGCATTAGCTACTCCATGATTCTGCGCGTTCTCCAAAGTCAATGCCAGGGCTTGTCCACGTCCTTGCAGTCGATTCCTCTGTTGTTGCTGAGCCTGTTGGAAGAGTAGTGCCTGGGGTATCAAAGGTGGCCTTGGCTGATACCCTCCTGAAGCTGGTGGTAGGACTCCTTGAACTCCCGTTTGCGGTGCTCCCAATGCTGGATAGGCTGGTCTCGGTACTGGTACCGCTTGTTGGTTAACCATTGGTGCTCTGTCTCGACGCTCAGGGCATTCTCTCAATGAATGCTGACTGGATCCGCAAGCTAAACATACTTTCCTTTTTCGTCTGCACTCGTCCTCAATATGGCCTCGCTTGCGACAAAATTGACAGACAGGTAGTGCCTGTGGAGATGCTCCTGGTAGCTGGTGCATGTGAGGTCTCTTTGCAACTTCTTCTTGTGATGCTCCGGCTGGTGCTGATGTGAACGGTCGCTTCAGGCTGGTCTCTCTCCTGATGACGCGCTCCATGCGTCGGACTGCAGCAAGGACGTCCGGGTAAGATGTAGGAGCAACAGATCCAATTAGTTTCTGTAGCTCAATGTTTAGTCCGTCGAAGAACTTCTCGGCCTTCTCTTCTTCTGTCGGGATCAGGGTTGGGACGAAGCGACTCAGACGAATGAATTCTGCATTGTACTCTTCCACCGTCATAGTATCCTGAGTGAGGCGATTGAACTTGTCCCGAAGTTCTGATCGAGCGATAGCTGGAATGTACATCTCCTGAAAGAGTCTAGAGAACTCTTCCCAAGTGACTCAGTCTGGTCTGAGCCGTGTCTCCTCAGATAGCCACCAGTGATGTGCATTGTCCGTCAATTGCATTCTGACGGCAGTCATCCAACGTTCCCTTGGAAGTTCAGCTGCTTCTAATTGATGTTGAGTGTTGGTGAGCCACTCATGAACTTCTGTGGGCTCTTCTTTGCCTGAGAAGGTACGGGGCTTCAGCTGGCGGAAGTCGAAAATAGAGCCCGTCGTTGGCCGTCGTGCTGGTAAATCTGCCTGCTCTAGTGCGATTACTAGGCTGCTCCTCAAGTTCTCTGCCTCATGACGCAGAGCCTCTTGTTGAATTTGTTGTTGAGCTTGCATCATTGCGTAGATCATTTGTAATATCTGATGTCCGTCCATAGCCTGCCCTTGTGGGAATACGGGCATTGGGGAAGTAAATTGCGTCGATGGTGGAATGTCATCTTGCTGGATTCTCGAGGTATGCTGATTCGCTTGACTGTGTTGTTGAGCGGATTGACCTTCTTCTACTGGTGTTACTTCCTCTTCATTGGTTACCAAAACATCCCATGGTGATGTTGCAGGAGTCTCGTCGTTTGCTCGTGAATCCATAACTCTGCAACCAAAATAAACAATAAGAGGCGTACAGGAATCAAGGCAGGATGCAAGTCAAGAATTAATTCGAATCCGATATAGATATCAAGAACGTTTCAAGCAAGTGGATGAGATCCTTAAAACTTCTCCTATTCTTATTGCAGGCATGTTCGGTCCCTAAGTTGAAACCGAACAATTTAGTCGTAGACCTGCATGGGCCACCACAAAAACCATGTCACGCCCCAGTCCCAAAATATCGAGGGACTTGACACGTGGCAATGGCAAGCAGCACGCACCGATGGACAAACCCAATTTAATGGATCCATCGAGGCGTACTTAAGCTGTATTACAATGATCAGGGTCTACTAATCTCATCCACAGAATGAATATAATAAAGTCAACATAAGGAAATAAATCATCAACATCAAGTCACAAGTAATTTAAATAGGAAAACAACCCGATGTTCAAGTCTGATACAATTGTTCATTTAAACAAGAATGTAAAGAATATCACAAACTGAGTGTGGAAGAAACATATACTCAGGAAAATCTATGGCAATCACCTAGTCCTCGGTTCCTGGTTCTGCTCCACTGTATGCACCAGCTCCTGCTTCTGCACCTGCTTCTGCTCCTGTCCTGAATATCTCGGGGTGGATCTCCTCTGCTAATCCTGGGGACATAATCCGGATCCAGGTCCTCAGGGGACAGCAAAGTACAGATAATACAAGCCAAAGATAATGCAGTACAACAAATAAATGAAACAATAGGGTAAATATATAACCAGCTAAGTGATATGCAAGATGAGAGCAGCACTATAACTCAGGCTGAAACCACTACAAGCTCTGTGTCTGGAAGCTGGTAGCAGTGATATCATGTGGTTGTCTAGCTCGGAGAGAGACTGAGACGCCGGCATAATATATAATCAACCTGTAGCCTGTGTGACTCTCCCCACCCAATGTAATCATACGTCTCATGTCCACGACGTCTCATGTCCATGCCACGCAGGATCATAACTAATGCATCCAGTCATATAATATCTAAACAAAGGACAGTCTTGAAAACTGTATCCTATACAAAATCACCATGAATATCTCAGGACGATTCTGTATCATGAATAGTATCAGGTGTCCTGGGTATAACGTACTTGAAAAGGCAAGTACGAGAAGTATAGGGTCTCGGTATCCATCTCTAGATGACGTTACACAACGCCGCGTACGGTGTTGGCACTCGACTGTAATCGGACGCTAAGTAAGTCACACGGTCCTAGGTTTAAGCATGTAAAATAAATATATATGTCAAAGAAATATGTAACAAGAACTGCAGGATTTGGCAAGGTACACTTGTTTGGGGTTCCGGTTCCAATTGTAGCTCTGACTTCAGCGAAATTTGCAGGGAGTACTCCGGTTGCTGAAATAAATATCACCATCAGATCCAGAAAATATCAATCAGCTAGAAACGCCTGTCCTTGAGTCCAATTTGGACACAGGGGCGAAAATGACAGTTTCTGGTCAAAGCGGGGTCCATATGTGGGCCACTTTGCACCGAAAAATATGTCAGGATCAAAGGTCTCTAAATCTGTCAAACTTAGTGTCAACGAGTCAGGAACGATGATACAAACCCAACGGAACTTCCAGAATTGGATTCCGATGAGCCGATCACAAAATCGCCCGTCAAGTGGAGCCTGTGGGGCCGACGACACACGATTTTGTCAACGTTCTCAGAATCGAACCAAACTTGGGTCACAGGACCAGCGTATTGCTACGAGTCCGATGGCGCAAGTTTCGTTTCGATCCGACGTGTGTACACTAAGTTACAGCGAGATCCAGAAAGAACGGATACGGGACGTTGTCGGATGATACGCTTTGATTCCGGTGTGCACGCACATCCGAATCAACTTTTGCGAAATCTCACACGTCCGTATCAACGACGCGGACGTTTCGGTAAAGACCGCACGCGACCAAGTCGTCCCGTTTGGCGGGGCGTACTCAGTTCCGGGGTGAAACAGGGCGTTGGTTTTCCTGTTTTTGAATCGCGGTTCGCGATCGCCACAGGACGCGATGCACCGAGCGGTTTGCACGGACATCGAGAGGGTCACACAGGGTTCGCGTCACAACTGACGGAATCGAAAGCGGGGCAGCGAGGAGAGAGATATGGGTACCTGAACAGGCTCCGAAAAACCGAGAATTCTCCGTGTTCGAGTCCTGGTCGGCCGTGTCCGGGTCAGATCTAGGGTTAGGGTTCAGTCTATACGCCGGAGATTTCGCCGGAGGGGTGCTGGGGCGTCGCCGGAGGGAGGCGGCTCGGCCGGAGCTCACAGGTGGAGGCGGCGGCGGGTGTTGCTGCTTCTGGAGGCGTCGGCTCGGCTGGGGCGGGCTGCGGTGTTCGGGGAGGAGGTCGAGCGGAGGTCAGGGAAAAGGTGGCAGAGCTGGTGGAGGCGGCCAGGGTCGCGTGGCCGAGCAGGGCGGCTGAGAGGGGTTGAAGCGTTGCGGGGAGGCGGAGGGCCTGAGAGAGTTTGCCGGAGGCGGAGGAGGAGGAAGAAGGCGCAGCGGGGACGGGGCTGGCCAGGGTCGGAGGAGAGCGGGCCGAGCGGAGGCGAGGCTGGCGAGGCGGTTCGTGGCGGCAGCGCTGGAGGGCGGGGCTCTCGGCGGCGGAGGGGATTTTGGAGGCGGAGGAGATCGACGGGGAAGCGTTTTATAGAGGTGGAGGAGGGAGGTGGCCAGTCGGCCGACGGTTACGGGTATGGGAGGAGGCGGCCGAGGTTACGCGGGGAAGACGGAGCGACGGCCGGCGGCATAACGGCCGGAGGCGGCGAGCTGAAGGGGCGTCGGGTGAGCGGCTGGGGGAAGGTGAGAGGATTTCGGGTCGGGTCGGGTCCTAAGCGGGTCGGGTCGAACCTGGATCCGACCCGCTAAGGTTGGGTTGGGTCGGTTCAGCAGTATGGTTCGGTTTAATTTGGTTCAATGAACCGGGTTAATTAGGGTTTAAATCGGTTTAATTATAACTTGATTTTTAGGGCTTTAAAAATACTTTCGGGTTCCAATAAATTCCCGAAAAATTACCCTATGTCTAATTTTTTATTTTACACTAGAAAATATTATTTTCATAATATTTTAATATTAATAAACATCAATTAAAATTTATTTAATAATTAAAACACCTTAGTTTAATTACAGAAAAAAATCATCAGAAAATTCCAGAAAATTGTGTAAAATTCAAATTAAACATTCTTGAAAATCAGGGGATTTACAACCTAGCTGCCCTGAGTACTGCATCATAGGTGGCATAATTATGGCGCACCGTAAATTGCTGAAGCTCTAGATGTAACCCTTGATCAAATCTCCTGGCTCAGTCTTCTTCGGAAGCTACCATATGGGGAGCAAATCGGCTAAGTCGGCAAAACTTGGCCGCACACTAGTCGACTGATCCCGTCTGCTGGCGGAGGTTAATAAACTGATATTGGAGCTGGAACTTGGCGGTTGTGTAAAAATACTTCTCTTGGAAGCGCTCCTTGAACGTCTGTCAGTCAATGGGCTCCGAAAGCATCATTTCTTGTGTTGTCCATCAATCTCGGGTAAGATCTGATAATTGTAGCTTTACGACTGCTACATTCTCATCATCTGGGGTCTTGGTTGCATCCAGGATGGCCTCAAAGTCCTGGAGCCAAGAATCTGCTGAAACTACATCCTCTGTGCCGAGGAACTTGGTCGGGTGAAAGTGACTAACATTGGACGCTGAGTTGTGACTATAATGCCCACTATTCTCGAGTGCTACTCTAACTCCCTGGCAAAGAGTAGTATTGGTCTGTTCTTGTTCCTGTTGGAACTGCTGGCGTAGTTGAACCACTTGTTGCTGGAGCTGGAGTTGTTGTTGCTGTTGTTGTTGCTGTATCATCATCATGGCTTGGATCATCTCTAACATGGATTGTAAACCTGCCTGCCCTGGTTGTACTGGGAGAACTGGTGGTACTGTCTGGGCTGGCTGGGCTGGTATGAACGGTGGAGCAGACTGGACTGGTCGTCCCGGCAAGACTGGTGGAGCTGATTGTGTTGGTCGGACATGCGTGACTTGCGGAGCCGGCTGATGAAAAGCTATTGACGCTTGCCCTTGGTTCAACGGCAGAGCCTGATCCTGGCCTATTATTGGATCTGCTATAGGTGCAACGGAACCTTCAGAAGGAGGAGCAGGCTGAGTGTCCCTGGAGGATAAGGACACAAGGATTTCAACAATGGAACGGAAATGAAACAATCATGTCAAGCAAGTTTACAGTTCAAGAAAAACGAGAAGTGCATGTTGCAAGTGGAGTTCAATCGGAGATAAGTAAATTATTGATATTCTAACAAAATGAGTCCTACCACAAGTCTGAAAAACAGACATACATGGACCACAACTAAAACCTTGTCACGTCCCGCTCACAGAATACTGGATAAATACGAGAACTGACACGGCCAACCACACCTTGCAGAATACCGAAGTAAGCCGCAATGTGCTAAAGTTGTCTAAAAGACAGATAGGTGGACTCTAGCATGCTATGACGTCAGTCCTAAGGCCGACAAATCCTAGTATCTCAATCCATCAACAACAATTACAAGAGTATATCATACATTAATGTAAAGAGACGTCCCAAATTATATGTCACATATGATCATGAAGCTAGTGAATACAAAATGCTGCACTAGCAGAGTATAATTATACATGATCAAATATACCAGCCATGGTCTAATATATACATCATGCTGACCGTAGTCTCAAAAATATAAGGAGCTAACTCTGCCCTTTGCTAAACACCATAAAATGAAATAATCAAGACGAGAGGTGGAATAAGGAAACCCACTCGCGAGCTTCGGCCGCATTCCTACGAGTGCGAGCCATCTTGCTAGAAGTATGGGAGATCGTGGTTCTCTTCGAATAAATCTGGCCAAGCAAAACCAGTGGGGTCAGAACCACAAGCAACAAGTACCACAAAGGAGCTCAAGGTGATAGACAAAACATATCACAACATTAAAAGAAAAAGAGACATACAAGAATAAATATGGACTGAGACTTGTACGGTACCAATGTACTCGTCTCAAAAAAAATATAACTGGAAGAACTGATAATAAGTGTTATAAAAGAAGATAAGGCGACGGGCGGTAAGAGGGCATAGGAACTACTCTGGAACGGGACCACACCCTTAAACCAAACAAGGACCGGAGTTGCAGCCCTTCACCCGAGCAGAACTTTGCTCTCTAACCACGCGTCGAAAGAAATGAAACTAGAAGAGCGAGCTATAACGAAAGTAACATCATTCATTTTACGGCCAAACAGCTCTACGGTTTTCTACAATTAACTAGCTAGGGTGGTCACATGCCTTAATTACTAAAATGCATGTTTAAGAATATTGCTACCACCAGCACTACAGTTAACCTGGATGGTCAAGGGTACGCTTGTCGAGTAACTTAATGCACATTCAACATTACTACAACATAACTTGTTACTTGTCATAAACTTAAATTTGAACTTGTAAGCATAAACTTAAACTTGTGATCATAAACTTGCTTTATAAACATAAACTTGTCTTGTAACATAAACTTGTATATAAACGTGTCTTGTAAATGCCGCAGCATGCGTAAACTTGGTCAGTCATGGAGCCATTGCCTAGCAGGGTTGGTCTATGTTGCATGGGGCCCTTAGAGATCGGGGTAGCCGATAGCACAATATTCTTCCCTCCCAATGATCTAGGTAAATCTTATCTTGTTTAATCATTACTAAATTATTTCAAGTTCTCGAGTCGTGGACACTTGAGAACTCCCTAGAATGAGTCACGAGTACGAGCTCGCGACACGCGATACATTGGGCAATACTCACACTCGATTGCCCGATGCCAAATGCAATGTATTTTCATATACAAACATTTTCACGGTGTCGTGAGGATTGTGAACTTGTACATAAATTTGTCTCGTGAACTTACATACAAAATTTGTCTGGTAACATAAACTTGTATCAACATAAGGAAGCACACAACAATAATCACTAAAGGAATTATTATATGGACATAATTAAAAGAAACACAAAATGTGTACAAGGATTACTGGCCGCATGGACTGCTTGCTGCATAAGGCCGCATGTCAACTTGCCATATGAGGCCGCATGACAACTTGCCATATGAGGCCGCATGGACGACTCTCGGACTTAGTGAAGTTCTCATTCGTTCGGCGAGTGAAACATAAGGAGTTCCGTTGTTAAGACTTTTCTAAGTACTTAGCTCCAAAAAGCATGTGTACAAATCAGTTATGCTTCCAATAAGATGGACGCATGCTGGAAGATATATGCGACAAGAGTTCAGGTCGTATGACAGTCTGCCATATGAGGCAACATGACAAGCCGCATGAGGTCGCATGACACTCTCTGCCGCATGCTTTGTTGGCCGCATTAATACTTCATCTTCTCCAACAGTAAGTTCAGCTATGGCCGAGAGATAAAAGAAAACAAAAATTTGTTTCCTTCATAAAATTTTTATTTTAACTCCAAATCAAGTGAAACAAAAACCAAATTGCACGAAATGAAATGCTTCATCATAAAGAATAACTAGTTTTCGAAAACATTAAGTTTTAATAGATCAAAACCAAGAAAAATTCATAAAAAATCCTAACTTAAAACTCATATCTATTCAAATCTATCCACCAAAACCAAAAACTCAAAGAACTAAAAATGATGAGGAACACAAGGGGAACATTTTCTATCAAACACATTTTTAAAACAACACATATATGAAAAATTCGAAAATTTATGACTTCAACATTGAGCAAGATGTACTTACCTCGGGTGGCTCATAATCTCTACCTCTCACGGTTCAAGTCACAGTAACTTCTTCCTAGGGTTAGGGTTTGGCTAGAAAAAGCTTGAGAGAGAGGAGGAAGAAGGAAGCAAGAAAAATGAAATGAGAAAATGAGCGAGGAGAGAGAAAATACTCATATATATACTAAGAGAAGAGGAAGATGGTTTAGTCATGAGTTCAATCAAACGAACCAAACCAAGTGTCCATTTTATATGCGGGTCCTAAACCAGGTCTATGGCAATGCCAATGAGTATTCTACTGATCTCGGATAGTCTCTCTCAACAACAAGAAATAACAATAAATAAAATGACATGAACCAACATAAAAAAATACAACATGAATACGTTATCAGAATAAATTAAATTCTAAAAATTCAAGAAATACCAAATCTGGAATTGGGTGTGACAAAGAAAAAAAGCAAAAGTAAGAAAAAAAATAAAAAAAAATCGAACAAAAATAAAAGAACAAAAAAACGAAAAGAAAACTGAAAAAAGAAACAAAAGAAAAAAGGGAAAAACAAAAAAACAAAAAACAAAATGAAAAAACGAAAAAAATTGAACAAAATGAAAAAACTGAAAAAACTGAAAAAAGAAAAGAAAAAGCTGAATAAAAAACGAAAAAAAAAAACAAAAAATGAAAAAACAACAAAAATTGTCCCAGCAAAAAAAAACCCATATATTCTTGAGGGATAGGTATCCCATGTTTTGTAGATAAATTATTTATCCAATTATTTGTAATTTTTGATTTTTTTCATAAACTAAATATGGAAATAGGCCACCATAAATTTGTCCGAAAATAATAAAAAAATCGGTGTATCAAATTCTCCTTTAGAAAAGAGGTAGTCGATAATAATTCTCTGCAAAAAAAGTTGGCCATATTTCATTCATAAAAGGGGAAATTGGAGAGGCGATAGAGATTTCCATGGTACAACTTATTTTAAGAGCATTAACTCCTTCAACGTACTAATAAGATAATATCGTGATCTTGTTTCAAACTTACAAGCCACAACGAGGGTGGAATCATGTGCTAAATGCATAAAATTGAAACAAATTAGTACATACATCTCACAGAAAATATTTTGCACTAAGAAATCACAAGTAAAATTTAGAGCATCCACTCCTCTTTAAACATCCATCTAAGGGATCTGATGAAGAAAACTACTACTACAACGAGGAGGAGGAGGAGTACAACAACATATATTTACCACCATTTCTTGGGGTTGGTTGCATTAATTTTTTTCCCTTTCATGATGCTATGCTAAAGCCCATCTCTTCTCTGTAGCATTAGCAAATGCTGCTCCTTTTTCACAGCCTCAATCCATAGGACGGGAGATAACTGAAACATAAATAAATATGATGACAAATGTAAAACAAATCAGCCTCGCCATGTCTAGGTCTCCTGCCATGGCGATCTCCACCCTTTGCAACCCCCTGCAATCCTCCACTATCCCATTCCTATAATATAATTCCACCCCCAACTCTACCCGTGGTTCTCTCTTCTTCGCAACATCGACTCTTTCTTTCTCAAGATGCAACCTCCAGGAATAATTCAGAGCAACACCTAGCCATCCTTCTACCAGAAAATTCTTACTAAACTCGCCTTCCTCGTCTCCTCTTCAGAAACAGAAGACCCCTGCAACTCCCAATCCTCTTCATTCTCCAACCCACAAGCGAATTGGAAACTATTTATGTTCTTCAAACCATTATGCCAAAAAGTCTTCACCAATGGAAATTCAAGTGACCAGTCTTCACCAATGGACATCTTCTCTGCCCATGTTCCTACCTCCTTAGATTCGCCGGTGATCACCGGAAATCCGCCCAACATTCCCTCTGAAACGGTTTTCCCAACTATCCCCCCAATTCCGGTAACTACCTCAAAACAGTCTGATATTCAAACAACTGTTATATTTGCCCCCAAATATTCAAACGGATGCAGTTATCCACTTTTCCCTCCCTGAGCCCACTCAATCTCACTCCGTGACTTATAGATTGACTAATCCGAAGTCTGATCATGATTTTTCAGATCAACTCAACTCCCCTGTGCACTTGCACTCTATTCATCATCCTGACTCCAGAATCCCAAATTATCATCCTCCAACTCCTCTACTTTTCCCTACTGAATCACCCTCCACAAATAAGAAAGCGCCCACCACTACTCCACGGGATGCTCCCAGCTCTCCATCTCCCATATCCACATCAAGCCTATCCAATCCTATATCTGGGCCTATATCTGGTTTCAGAATAAGGAAATGCCACAACAAACAAGTATTCATTAATCCCTCTGTTTCCACCACTTTTATATTCCTCATTTCAGCTTTATCAACTCCTAATCCACCCAATATATCACTTGACACAACATCCCATTATGCCAGTACTACCAATAATCTTCCATTCTCCTCCCCTCATCACCTCTCAACTTAACCTCTCAACCAGATTCCTAAAAGAAAGAGGAATGCTAATAAAGGAACTGATATGATAAAGAGAATACTTGTCCAGTTAAGAAGCTAATCATCCAGAAGGAAGAAACACAGGGTGCGACTGACCTTAAACAGCCTCTATACCAATGATTCTTTCCTGGAATTGTCGGGGTCTGAGGAATGACCTAACAATTCATACTCTTCGATCATTCCTCCGTTCGACGAACGCTGGCATTGTGTTCTTATATGAGACAAGGTGTTTGTCCTCTTATGCTTCATTCCTTTCTCATAAACTGGGTTTTGCTTAATGGGTAGCTACACACTCTCTTGGAAAATCTGGAGGCCTTATAGTTTTGTGGCAGGATCATTGTCCACTAGATGTACTCTCAGTCTCTGATAACTGCATTTACCACTATATCCATAAAAGATATTCTGACCCGGCATGGCATTTGTTCTGTGTGTATGGTCCCCCAGCCATCAGTGATAGGAAATTATTTTGGGAATCTATGATATCAGCTACTATGAATCTCAATGAACCTTGGTTGAGTATAGGTGATTATAACTCCATACTGAAGGCTGAGGAGAAGAGAGGAGGACAAGGTTTCAATTATCTGCATCAAAAGCCTTTTATTGATTGGTACCACAAGTCAGCTGCTATGGACTTGGGATATGTAGGACCGGGATTTACTTGGTCAAATAAACGAGCATCAAAATTCAATATTGTAGAACGACTAGAAAGGGTCCTTATGGACCCGATATGGAGGCTACAATATCCGAAAGCAGGGGTTCTGCATCTCCCTCGTATCAACAGTATCACAATCCTATTCTTCTCAAACTCAATATGTCCACCAGAAAAAAGACCTTTTCCCTCTAGATTTGAAGCTGCTTGGTGTCATGAACCAGACTTTCTATCCACTTTGAAGAAAACTTGGCATTCTACCTCTGATAATGAAGGTATTCAGAGGAAACTGCAAACTTTACTGCCTGAACTCAGGCGTTGGAGTAAAAATCGCCTTGGTAATATCACTGAAGTAATTAGAAGTGCATAACACCACCTCCTATTACTACAACAACATCCACCTACTGAAGAAAATTCCAAGAAGGAAAAAATCATTCAAACTCAAATAAATCAACTCCTGAATCAGCAAGAACTTTATTGGAAGCAAAGATCTTCAATCTCTTGGCTCAATGAGGGAGATAGGAATACGAAGTTTTTTCATCTCTCGGCCCTCAACCGCAGGCGAAGAAATACTATTTCTTGCATGACCAAGGGGGATGGTGATATTACTTACAACCAAAATGAAATTGCTGACACACTTGTGGGTCATTTTCAGTCATTATTTCAATCTTCTCCTACCTCTGCAATCCCCTCCGACATCCTGGACAGTCTGAATAAAATCTCGCAGGAAGAACTTGATATTATCAGTAGTATCCCAACATCAGAAGAAATAAGAATGACAATTACGAAGATAGGGCCTTACAAATCCCCTGGCCCTGACAGTTTTCCAGCTCTCTTCTACCAGAAGTATTGGGATACAGTGGGTGTGGATGTCACAAAGCTTATCCAAGATTTCTTCTCCTCAGGTATTATGCCTAATTCTCTCAATCATACATATATTGTTCTAGTACCCAAGACTGCTACTCCCATGAAAGCTACTGACTTCCGTCCCATCTCCCTCTGTAATGTACTTTATAAAGTGATAAACAAGATCCTAGCCAATAGATTAAGACCTCTCCTGCATAATCTCATCAGCCTATATAAAAATGCCTTTGTCCCTAGCCGACAAATATCTGACAATGTGGTCATAGCCCAAGAAATCATCCACTCTATATCGACATTCAAACCCTGGTCGACTGGTTTTGCTCTCAAGTTCGATATGTCTAAAGCATACGATCGTTTGAGTTGGGATATTGTTAACCAATCATTGACTGGTTTTGGAATAACAGGCAAAGCCCACTGCTTGATCATGCAATGCATAACCACTCCTTCCTTTGCTATTCTTCTCAATGGATCCCCTACAAATACTTTCCTTCCAGGTCAAGGTATACGACAGGGTTGTCCACTCTCTCCCTATTTGTTCATCCTATGTGGAGAAATCCTCTCTAAACTTATTCTTCACTCGGAGTCTCTAGGGTTATACTCTGGTATTAAAATTCACTCTACATCCAAATTCTATTCTCACCTATTGTTTGCAGATGACATCCTACTATTTGGTACTTGCACTATCATGAATATCTTGTATGTTAAAACCATCCTAAAATCATATGAGGAATGGTCTGGACAACAGATTAATTTTGATAAGTCCTCAATGTTCTTTTCTCGAAGTCTTGATGCTAATATGCGTCAAATTTTCCTGAACATTCTTGATGTTAATCTTATGGATAAGAGTGATAAATACTTGGGCCACCACCTACTTCTCTCCAAAAACAGACTTGTCTACTTTCTCCAAGTTAATTGATACCAGTGCTTCTAAGCTTTCGGGTTGGAAAGGAAAATTCCTCTCTCACTCGGGGAGGACTGTCCTCATCAAATCTACTCTCTTCTCCATACCAACTTACTACTTATCTGCCTACCTAGTTCCAAAGAAAGTTACCCAAATGTTAACCAAACAACAACGTTGTTTCTGGTGGGGCGAAACTGAGGGTGATAAGAAAATACACTTTGCAGCATGGCACCACTTTACGACACCCAAAGGTCAGGGAAGGTTGGGTATAAGATGCCCAGAGTTCAAAAACAGAGCCTTGGTCACAAAACTAGCTTGGCGTTTCCTCAATAACCCAACGTCAGAGTGGGCAACAATCCTATCAGGAAAGTATCTCAGAAATAAAGACTTCTGGAGTACCAATATTCCAAATTCCTCTACCTCCACTTGGAAGAAACTGTGGAGCTGTGTTTCTATATATCCTCGTGTTCTCATTTTCATATGGAGAACATTGATTGATTCCCTGCCTACGGGGGAGAACATCCACAAAAGTGTGCCAGATTTCAACCCAATTTGCAATCTATGCCAGGTACAAATCGAATCTCTTGATCATCTACTCTTATACTGTTCTGTAACAAGTCCTGTGTTGGAACGGATACATATCAGCTCGCGACCCAGGCACACAGACTCTTCAATCAACAAATTCATCAGTAGAATCTTACAAGATGGGAATCAAGACACAATCAACCAATGCTTCTACCTAATGTGGGCTATTTGGAAGGCAAGGAATGAGGCAATTTTTCAGAACAAACCTATCTCTGCAGACCTGATCTTCAAAGCATGCCAAAGAATGATGGATAGATTCCAGAGACTGCAGGCTACACAAATGGTAATCCCTGCTCTATCACAACCAACTTCTAGTTGACAAGCTAGCAGCCAGGTACAAATCGAATCTCTTGATCATCTACTCTTATACTGTTCTGTAACAGGTCCTGTGTTGGAACGGATACATATCAGCTCGTGACCCAGGCACACAGACTCTTCAATCAACAAATTCATCAGTAGAATCTTACAAGATGGGAATCAAGACACAATCAACCAATGCTTCTACCTAATGTGGGCTATTTGGAAGGCAAGGAATGAGGCAATTTTCCAGAACAAACCTATCTCTGCAGACCTGATCTTCAAAGCATGCCAAAGAATGATGGATAGATTCCAGAGACTGCAGGCTACACAAGTGGTAATCCCTGCTCTATCACAACCAACTTCTAGTGTGACAAGCTGGCAGCCACCTCCATCTGATTCGTGGAAAGCAAATTTTGATGGGGCCTATGCTGACAACTGCATGGCTGGTGCAGCTGTTCTGAAGGATGCAGCTGGACGCTTTCAAGGTGCAATCTCTGCTCGAGAAGAGGGAGGGTCTCCATTACATGCTGAAAGATTAACTCTAGAGCTTGCTCTTAAACTGTGTAGAAAGAAGAACATTTCTAAAGTGATTGTGGAAGGGGATTGCAAGATAATTCTAGACACCATCAACAACAAGAACATGGAAATCCTTTGGCAAGATAGACATATTATTGAAGAATGTCGCTCTATCCTATCCCTTCATAACGGAATATCTTTCCAATATGTGCACAGAAATTCTAACACTGTCGCCCATGCACTAGCAGCTTCTGCATTAACTACTAATCATGGATCCAATGTCTCTGTTTTTGACACCTTACCTATTTGTATCTCTTCCCATATCAAGTATGATATGGACAAGTCTTGTAACTCTCTATTTTAATGAAATGTTTGTTTGGATTGCAAAAAAAAAAATGATGAGAAATTGATACAATTAGGCAAACAGCTTGGCTGCCACGGTGCCACCAACCACGCTCCACCAAAGCAAGATAGAGGGCGAAGAAAATTAAAGGGAAAAGATGCAAGATTTTTCAAGTGTTTGTGTCAGAATTCTGCACGTGAAGTTCTTTTAGGATAAGCACACCTGATATTATAGACAAATTGATATGCACTTAATTCAGAACTCTTCCCTCTAGTCATTGATGAACATACTGCCAACATTCAAGTTACACAATGGTAATTGATGAGACACCTGCTCCGAAACTTACTACTTATTAGACAAGAATAAACTGAAATCAATCCACAATTAATATTACAATGGAATAAGATGACCGTTCATTTCCCCCCTTTTTCGGTTTTAGTAATTCCCGGGTCAGTAATGAAACAAATTGATAGAAAGTGAGGCATGTCTCTCATGAAATAAAGTTAGATGGGTGAGATAGAGAGGTACTTCTAGAAACAATTGACATATGACACAAATTTGTCATGAGAAACTTTATATAGAGGTAACAAGAGTGTATAATGTTGGAAGTGCCTATTATGGCCATAAAGAAAAACAAGGATATGATTGAAACGCCAAAGATATCTAGTAAAATGAAGAATATGGTGATGCACAATAAGAAAATACTTGATTTGGTAGTCAAGAGGAAGGATAAGAGGAAGGATATGGTGAGGTGAAGAAAAAGTGGAGTTGCTACACAAACTTAAGGACATAATAAACGAAGGGACTATGGTTGTGGAAGCATAGTCAATGAAGATATGAGAACACATCACCAATAACGGGGTTAACAATACATAGAAGAGATGCTTACATTGATTGAAAACTAAATTTAACTGGAATTACAGATAAAGGATCATAAAGGTGTGACCAACGAGTACGAAATCCGTCGCTGGAGTGTCTTTTTGCCCCTTCGTACACATGCATTTTTGTGTCTAGATCAATTGGTCTCCAATGTTGTAGAAGAGTTAAAAGTCACTTTTTTCCTTCATAAAAGTCTCCCCGAGGGATCTCCTAAATCGAGGCCTTCATTGCCCCCTCTTCATTGTAAAGACACGGGTCCATTTGTTCCGTGCTTCCTCATAAAAAGTAGAAATTGAAAGTTAAGAGGGATTTCTCCAAACCGCGTATCTTTCCAAAAACAAATTCTATCTCCTCTTCCCCAGTGTAAAGGTTCCTCCCAAGAAGAATACGTCCTTAACCTTGGACACCCCTACCTACTCGCCAGATTTGCTTCCAACATTTTGGATTTTTCCAAATTCCCATACTTTCATAGCTTGACTGGATAGTCTTGATAAGGCAGTTACATATGTTTGACAAATTTTCTACCATCATTTGGTCAACAGAGCCCTACTTATATCTCTTAGGTTAATACTCATATCCCCTAGACACTTTCTTACAAACCACTTCCTTTGACCAGATGATATCTCCTGCAAGAGGAGGAGGAGGGATATGAAACTGTTCATTTCGCTGACATGCAAACAAGAACTGATATCCATGTATTTTGTCTACACAATTTTTTCAACTAAAAGTAGACGACAAATTCTAGGTGGGGCTCATATAAAATCCAATTTTATTTCTTATAAAATGAACCAAAATGGGTCCTTACAATCCCAACCATTTGAGCAGGACTACCATTTTGGACGGTGTGGGTGTGCTATGATTTGCAGTATCGGCCGATACCGATCCGATACAGTTTAGTATGTCCATATCCAATACGAAAATTTAACGAACACCCCCCCCCCCCATTAAGAGTGTAAAAGCATGTAAAAAAAACTTATTTATTGCAAATAAACCAATCAGCAAGGTTGACTATTACTTCATTCAATTTCAAAACTACTAAGAAACAATACAAAAAATACTTACAATTTTCTACATGTATAAAATATCTTTTCTAAAGTTCTAAAATTTACTAATAATTATTTGCTTTCCGATACCAAAAAATCCGATATTTCGGCCAAAAATTGTTGATACTGTCGATACTGCTGATCCCGATACTCATAGAAAGTGTCTGATACCGATACCGATAATGCGAACCTTGGTGTGCACTTGGGCTTTGGTGGTGTGTGTGGTGGTGGTGGTATTCTTTGAACTAGGGGGCAATTGTATACGTTGGCTGCTCCTCTGCATTTGAGGGACCCTAACATTTCTACAAAAGCAAAATACCAAATCAAAGAAGACTCATTTAGATCGCCAATATCTACGTACCATTGTACAAAATGTCATAATGATGGTAAATTTGAACTTTTGAATGTCATAGGAGGTAAAAAGGTGTCATCCTGTGAATTTTCATTCATTCGAACAAATCGGTCTGTTGTATCCTGAATCAATCAAGAATTTGATAAAGATTTGATTTGAAGTATATAAATATGTTCTTCCAAGCTTACACAAACTAGGAACCACTGGCACTCAAACGTATACAAGGACACCAACATTGTTGAGTATATATTGTGTCGTTTTAGATTCGTGTCTGTGCATTATAGTAAGCAAAGAAGCATCCAAGTAAATGATAGTTTACCATCATAATCTCATGTATCAACAAACAAGTACACCACCAAGCAAACCTATCTCGCCATCCATCCATCCATCATTACGCCGGCTGCGTGGAGCTCTTCCCGATGGCCTTCATCTGGACGTGGTCCATCTCCGCCAGCGCCCCACCAGAGGACGAGGTCGGCAGCACCTCGTACGAGCCTCCGTTACTCCTCCTCCTCATCCCCGCGCCCGCCCCCTCCCCCGAGACCTAGCCACAGACGCGTACACGACGACGACTACCACGGCGACGAAGAGGGAGTGTAGGGCGAAGGCGAGGTCGAGCAGGTCGGCGGCCCGTCCGCGGGACTCGTCGAGGTCGCAGCGGGTGGAGGGCTCGGGGACGAAGGCCTCGACGTAGAGGGCCTTGAGGAGGAGGGAGGTGGAGAGAGCGAGTTCGCCGAGGAAGAGGCGGGGGGAGAGGGCGAGGGAGAAGGCGGCGGAGGAGAGGGAGACGGTGGAGGAGACGGAGCCGCACTTGGCGGCGAGGTCGCCGACGTCGGCGGAGAGGCGGGGGGAGGGGGAGGAAAAAGAGCGGAGGGAGAGGGAGGTGGCGGAGGCGGGGGAGGGGCAGGGGGTGGAAGGGACGGGCGGAGTAGGAGGAGGAGGATGGGGAGCGGAGGAAGGAGCGGGTGGAGGAGATGAGATGGTAGAGGCCGAAGGAGAAGAGTTTAAAACCGAATCCGAACCGAACCGAATAATAAATTCGGTTTGATTTTAAAAAAAATCGGATCGGATTTGGTTTTAAAAAGTCTGTAATTTGGTTTTCGATTTTGGATTCAGTTGTCGAAATTGATTTAAAACCGAAAAACGAATAAAAATAGTAAAATTACATAAATATTTTCAAACATTCAGTTCTAAGTATAAAAACACTTTTTCTCTCTGTCTCATCTTCTCATTCTTTCTCACGAAGTAAGAGCTACTTCTCCTCCGATGTTCCTTTCTCTCTCTCTCTCTCTAAAAAAGCAAAAAAAATCCTAACTTCCCTCTCTCTAATCTCCCTCACCGCCTTCGCCTCTCACCACCTCCGCCATCTCTCAAGAGCTGATGTTCAGCTGTTACTCTCCATTTTTTCTAAAAAAAAAAATCTAACCTTCATCTCTTGTATCTTGACCACCTCATCTCTACCCGCCTTCGTCTCTAGCTGACATCTACTCTCATCTTCTCTCACCTGACACCGCAGCCGTCTTATTCTCGGATCTATGACTAGTTCCTCCTTACCCTTTTTGGGATTTTGTTGAGATCTTAAGTACATATCTGTGGTTGTTGGTGTCATTAGTCATTTGCAAGTAATATTTTTGCTTTTAATTTTTATTTATTTTGCTTAGTTCTTACTTCGTCTTTTCTATTTTTTTTGAATATGCAGCCAGATGTGTTATCTCTTGCAACACTTCAAATTAAGGAATTTTTTAAAGCAAAATTTTTCATTAATAATTATTTTTTTGGATTATTTACTGGTTTTTTTGAATATGTTATTCTTTCTTGGATATGCAGTATTCCAGACTCTAGATGTGTTACCTCTTGCAGATCCGGCAGTTCTTACTAGTTACTTCTACAATTTTCTTTTTTCTTTTAATTTCTATTTTTTAATTATTTTTGGGAAGCCAACACTTCCACAAAAAATAACCATGTAAAGAAATGGTAAGCTAACACTCCGACTGTGCTGTGTGTTTCTCTCTACATTCCATTCAAATATGTGTTTTATACACACACGAAGCTTTAAAGCTACGCCATCTGTTTCACAATATTCTGTTGATTGTGTACTAGTTCATGTGCATTTGATCATGAAAATTTTGTGAGGTGTAGTAAGCATGTTTTGTGAAGAATGAACAACTTTATGGTGTTCTTGGAAGAAAGTTTAAATGCTCTGGTTCTTCAACTCAAAATGTACAATGCTCTGGTGATAGAAGAAGTCTTGGGTTTGGCCCCTCATGGGTGAATTCTGATTTTTGACCTTAGTATCTCATCTTCATTCCGAGTAGTAACTCGGAGCGCATGCCAAACTACAGAGAGGGGATGCACATTACTTTTGTATTTGTATTTGAATCAAGTGCCATTGAGCAATATCTATTGTAACATTTTGTACATTTTGTAACATTTTGTTTTATGTTAGAAACATTGAATGGGAACTCTTGAGTGGCAACGCAGGAAGACAAATGTCCTTACATGTTTAATTTTGTGTTGGAAACATTGATTGGATTGGTCCATTAACAAAAAAAGGGAATATATTGACTGGGATATCTTCAAAACATTGTATCATTTTTTAGATCTCATAATCCTAATTTTGGATTGGTCCATTAACAAAAAAAGGTCCACATAAACCGAATAAACTGAAAATCGAATTAGTTATTTTGGTTCGGTTTAAGTTCAGTTTTTGCTGGATTCAGTTTATTCGGTTTTCGAAAATTTGATTCGATTTAAACCGAATGCTCACCCCTTGAGAAGTGGGAGAGGAAGGAGAAGCTGTGGTAGAGGAGGAGGAGGAGATCCGCTATTGATCGATCAAGGCTTCTTTAAACCATTTCTAAAGGCACATTATATTTTACTAGGACTAATCCAATTTTTTATGACTGTCAGAATTTTGACAATCTTAAAAACATATAAAATTTTAATAGTCCTCATAATAGTTAGAACTATAATAATTTTTTACTGTCCTTAAATTTATAGTTCTGTCAAAAATTTTGATTGTCCTTTCAATATATTTTGACAGTTCTAACTATAAAAAATGTCACAGTCCTTTCTGTCAAAAATAATTACAGTCCTAAAATTTTTTTTTGACATAGTCAGAATAAAATATGATCTGCCTTTAAAAATTTTGACCGATTGTTGTTGGGATCTCAGACTGAGAGAGGGGTTCAACCTTGTTTGCTTTCAAGTGATTGGACTCTAACCTGGATGTCCATTTTTGTACCAACCATGTTTACTTAAGAAGTTGTCATATGTCAAATTAATTATAAAAACAGATTTTTTTCTAAATTTTTTTAAAGTATTATTAAATTATTTTTAGAGAATTAAGTTTGTAGAAATTAACTGAAGAGAAAAAAAAAATAAAGTTGTCATATGTCAAATTAATTATAAAAACGAAAGTTTTTCTAAAAAGAATTAAAGTATTATTAAATTATTTTTAGAGAATTAAGTTTATAAAAATTAATTGAAGAGAACAAAAATGCTCCTATTAAGGACGTTTTGTTTCCGTCCGTATAAAAAAATTAACAGAAAATTTAGTGCACTGAAATTAATTTTAATAAAATTAGGTGTAATGAAACAACTTTACTAAAATTTGAAAGAGAAACACGTTCCACAATCGCAGATGGTGGAAAACTAAAAAGAGCTAAAAGGGGGTTGGCGGAATTTGATCTAAGTCAAAATTTTGCCACCTGAGTTGGCTGAAAATAGGGATCGGCTGGAGACCCGATTCATGTGGGAAGGGAAGGGGATTGTGGGTGGGTTCGGATAGGAGTAGTTTGGAACTTGATTTTTTTTTTTTTTTATTTAGCTTTTTATTTAATACAAAATATTTGCTCTAATTTAAGTCCGTGTGGACAAAGGTTTTGTGTTTCTATAATTTTTTTATTTCTTTCTTTTCTTTGGAAAAGGAATTCAAATTCTCAGCTTATATTGAGAATAAGTAGTAGAAAATTTTAACACCAAAAATATTGTTTGTTAAATAAAAATGTTAAGAATAAGTAGTAGTGCCCCTAACAATTTCTAAAAAATTAATAAATACACAAAAACGTTCTTAGTAAGAACGTTTACAAATTGTTTTATTATTTTAATTTGTTTCGATAAGAAATAAAAGAAGAAAGGAAAAACAAAATCATTTGAAATCAATTTTTTCTCTAAAAAATCAAATATATATATTTATTGAAAAAATATTTAGTATGGACGTTTTTATTTTGTTTGGGTGAATGGGTTGGAGGGGCCGAGTGTGTGGGTGTGTGAGGAGATTTTTTTAAAATGCATAGTAAAACAAATTTTAAAATGTCATATAATGTTTTGTTTTGTGAGGCCAAAAGAAAGAAATTTGAAAGAAATTTTTTGTATAGAAAAAATGAGAACAAAATAAGTTTTGGTTCTCATTCCATTTAAAATCAATAATCACTAAAATAAAATAAAAATAAAAACGTTCATACTAAGTAAGTTTTCAATAAATATATATATTATTTTATTTTATTTTGGAAAAAAATTAAAAACGTTCTTGCTACAGGGATTTTCCATATATATATATATATATATATATATATATATATATATATATATATATATATACTTTTTTCTTCCATTTCTTATCGTAATAAATTTTAAAATAATGTGAAAACGTCTTTACTAAGGACGTTTTCGTATGTTTATTAATTTTTTAAACGAACGAAACCAATACATCCTTAATAAGACGTTTTTGTTCTCTCCCGTTAAATTTTACAAACTTAATTCTCTATAACTAATTTAATAATATTTTAATTCTCTGTAGAAAAATTTTCCTTATAAAAACTAGTGTGATGTTCGCCAAAGTAATTTTAGATTATATAAAAATAACACGTAATTATTTTTGAGTAAAAGAATGAATATTCATCCTAGCTTCGGTGGTCTAAATATCTGTTCTGTTTCATGTGATTTGGACTCTTTTTAACTCCAACTCCATGATATAATCCATAGCCTAGCTATTGCTTTAGCATTTTTTTTCATTTCATTTTTTTTTTATTGGCATCTCCAAATATGTTAAGAGGAGAGAACATATGTTAGAGAGCAACACTTAACAACTTAAAAAATGGCAAGGGAAGGGGTGGGAGTTGCTTAGTGAAGAGGGTCGCTTGAAGTGTAGTTGAACAAGAGCCATGTAATGTATGTAAGGTGAGGTAGATATTGTACATGAAGTATCCTGCTTTGGGAGTGGGCACATTTTACTTGGAATACAATTCCTTGTGCGAAAAGAAAACTCGCTGAGTAACAATATTACACCATATATAGCAACCAAATTCACACACAGGTAATACGAATATAGAGTAATTACAAGTAGGATACTTGAGTGAGTGTATATGTAGATTCATTCGATGGATGCCCCTTATATCTCGTATGTCATCCCCACCTTAAGTAACCTACGCCTGGGAATCGACAATATATCTTGCCCCTGCCTGAAGTTCTTCCTCATGAAACCGTACATGTAGTTGACGACCACTCTCTTCATAATGGAGGAATTATTTGCCGCCACCACTTCAGTTTCTCCCAAGAGATACACCACTCCCTTCTCCTTCTGTTTCTGAATGAATTGCTTCTCATCTTCGACACCCTGAATCTGCCCGACGATATTATTGTTCCTTCCCGAGGAGTTTTCCGATTCGCCGACTGGCTGTATCGACCCCGAAGAGACACGGGGAGGATTCTGCTGTGTCGAGGAAGGGTTTTCCGATTCGCTGCCAGTGTTGACTGGCTGTACCGACCCCGAAGAGGCGCGGGGAGGATTCTGCTGCGCCGAGGAGGTGTCCGTCGTCACATTATCGGAGTGTTTGATGCTCGCTGCGTCCTCGGCCGTCCCAGCGCCACCCGGCTTAGTCTGCTGCATGTCGAGAAAGAAGAACTCCTGGTGGATGAAGTCCTGCAGCTGCTCAATGAGCAGGCTCTCGAATTTCTCGGGCTCCTCTACCGTATCCTTGTATCCGTATCGCACGACACATCTGAACATCCTGTAGTCCCGCGGCTCGACTTGTCTGAAAAGAAAGCGCTCTCCCGCTTCTACTACGCCGACAGGTATGTGTTTTACCGAAACGAACACGAGAACGGAATGAAACGAAGGTATCGTCTCGATGAATCGGGCGAAGATGGGCGGGATGCCTTCGACGAGCTCCGAGTATAGAAGCCCAATCCCGGGTAGTCTTGTCAGGTCCTGCTTTAGGGCCAGATCTCTTATGTAGCTGCTGGAGACTTTGTTTGCAACTTCGTACTTGTATCTCTTGACATGTGCATAGTACCATATGCTCATTATCATCATCAGGACGAATGAGAATAGCACGGGCAGGAAGCCACCTTGCACGAACTTGGATAGAACTGCGGACAGGTACGAGAGTTCTAGTGTTGCGTACACCGTGTAGAACAGGGCAATCTTCCAAATACTTGTTTTCCATATGAGGAGCATTATCAAGGTCACCATGGATGTTGTTATGAACTCTGTACTCATCACCGTAATTCCTGTAAGTGGAGTAAAGGATGGCTTTAGAGAGATCCGGGATCAAGTTAGCTTATAAAGCAGATATATTTGAACTGCATAATATATATGACATAACATTATATGGAACTAACATGGCATTTTTGGTAATCAATTGGCAGAAGTCTGATATATTTGCGACAAGTTCATTATTTCCAATATACTCTATTCTGTTATAGATTAACAACTGAAACCTTGGCACTAGTTAGATGGCGAGTATATGACCATGTGATTTATTTTTCATTATTCTCTTTTTGCTGAGCGTGACATATATATATGACAAGATTCTATGCATGAAAAATTTAAAGTGCACCCTAAATTTCAGTATTCTGATTGATAACCATAAACATCAGATTCTTATATTTAAGAAATTGGAATGGTTTGATTAAGTTCCTATACTTCCTTGTCCTAAACTTTCTTTTGTAGTGTACATATCGGAAATGTTTTTTTCTTTTTCTTTTACGTTTACTTTTGTAAAGTTTTTCAAATTGACAAAGTATGGAAACACCAATCGCTGAAACCAATCGCTAAAACCAACGATCCAATATAGCAAGGACTTGCACCTCAATTCAAAATTACATAAATTAGTTAGATAATTTTGTTAGGATTTTGTTGTCTTTTCTTAGAAAAACAATTTCAGAATACAAAAATTAAAATAAAACAATGTTACCGGCCTCTGGGGAAGTCGTGCACGAAGCACTGCCCTAAGAGTTTATTCGGGATCTGTGTGCAGACGTTCCGAAGCTCCTACTGGTAAAACCTCCGCACTACCGGTATCTCGTTGCCGCACACGACTTGGAGAGACTGACTAGGACTTAGCCCTGCCCAGAGCTTGGAGATGAAGAGGAATGAACAGAATGTTGAGAGAGGTTTTTAGTAGAAAAATTTCTGATCCGATTTACAAAGAACACAACCGAATATATAATGCAGTTGTGTAACGGTCAGAATTAATTTACGATTAATTCAGCCGTTACAAGAGAATTAACCGAATGAACCTGGACACACACAAAAATAACGGTCCAAAACATTTGTAACGTTCAGAATAAATTCCAACGTTTAAGAAAAAATTAAATGAAAGAAAGAAGAGGAGCAAAAAGATTTTTAGGGTCCCAGCCCGAAGAGGAAATCGGATCGGCATTCGGCGCCCGCAGATGTGGGCGCGTACCCGCACCCGTTACGCGAGCCGAACCGAACCGAGCCGGGACGGGCGGCGGCGCGCGCGTGTGGCCCAAGGAGTTCCCCACACAACAACTTAATAGAGCAAAGGAGAGAAACTAATATATGTACATAGGAAGGCTTTGCCCCATCCGATGTGGGACTAAAGAAAGGGAGAGGAATTGAACTTTTGCAAGAAACAAACAAAACCAAAACCAACAATCCCCCTCCAAAAGGTCAAGTTCCGAAACAGAGATAAGAGTGAAGTAAATAGAGAGAGAGAGCATCTGGGTAGTAAAATACTATGCATAGATGAGATGGACTACAGCCTTGAATCTCACGTTGTGACTATTGTCTTAATTTGAAGAAGTGCTTGATGGACTATGCCTTGAATCAGACTTCTTGAACCAAATTTAGAAAAATAGCACACATAGTACGCTAGAGGTCCTTGGTCTATCGGGTGGCGCTTTTAAATGGCCATGCGCACTTTCCACATTCATGAGAGTTGTCTGGGATCGCCCTGTCCCATAGTCGCGGCCTTCACGATCTCTCATATAGGTAAGTCCTTAATGGTTGGTGATATGAATCAACCTAGCATTACAGCTTGGACCTATTAAGAGTTTAAACTCATCCTAACCATATCACACAGGAACACTGTCACCATAGGGATGGGGAGTCATTGTACACATGTACAGCCGCTTGGGCTTTATTTTTAATGAGATTTTAATCTCGAGTCAGTGTTCCATAAAGTCACCTAAGTTCAGTTTGTTTCTACCCATTGAACCGGCTTCTTGGGATCTCCAGTCAGACTCGGTTGGGTTGCCACTGCTGGTGACTAATTTATGGGCTTAACCCCATCCCCCTCGATGATTCTAGGATCAAAGTCCTAGATAGACCCTTCGTCAAGTGATCTGCAAGGTTCTTTTCTGACTTTATATAGTCAAGAACCACATATTTGCCTAGTAGGCTCTTTATTGACTTGAAGCGCAGCTGCAGGTGCCTGTTCATCTTAGCATTCACAGAATCATGCTTTAGTAGTTCAATAACAGATTTATTATCATAATTTATAGAAATTACAGGAACAGGACTAAGAGAAACAGGTATATGCATAATAAGATTTTTAAGCCATTCAGCTTCTGTGCAAGTTGTATCTAAAGCCATCATTTCGGAGTCCATTGTACTCCTAGCTATGATAGTTTGCTTGCAAGAGCCCCAGGAGATTGCAGCTCCTCCTAGAGTAAAAACATATCCAGTAGTAGATTTTATATCATGTGAGTCGGTTACCCAGTTTGCATCTGAATAACCTTCTATGATATCAGGGTGCCTAGTAAAATAAAGTTTGTAATCTATGGTGCCCTTGAGATATCTAAATACCCTATCCAAGGCAGTCCAATATGACTGATTTGGGTTACTGGTATATCTGCTTAGTCTCCCAATAGCAAATGCAATATCAGGTCTTGTCCTGTTTGTTATATACATAAGGGAGCCTATCATCTGTGAATATTTATGTTGTTCCAAAGGTAGTCCTTCATTCTTTTTCAGTACAATACTGCTGTCATAAGGAGTAAGGACAGGTTTCTTAGCAAATAACTCAAATCGTTTTAGCATTTTTTCAATTGAATGTGCTAAAGATAGAGTATAACCCTCTTTGCCTTTGGTCACTTGCATTCCTAAAATTAAGTTGGCTTCTCCTAGGTCTTTCATATCAAACTGGCTAGATAAATAGTTCTTTGTAATATTTATCAATTCCAGTGATGAACCTAGGATAAGAATGTCATCTACATACAAGCATAAAATGACACAACTTTTACATGTACCTTTAGAGTATATGCATTTGTCATACTATTTGAAAAGAAACCATATTCACAAATTACTTTGTCAAATTTATTGTGCCATTGTTTGGGAGCTTGTTTTAGGCCATAGAGGGATTTTACTAGTCTGCAAACTTTCTTTTCTTGACCTTTAGCAATGAAACCTTCAGGTTGGTCCATATAAAGTTCTTCCTCTAGATCTCCATTCAAAAATGTTGTCTTTACATCCATTTGATGGATTAGCATATCATGAATGGATGCTAAGGCCAAGAGAGTTCTAATGGATGTGATCCTAGCTACAGGAGAGTAGGTATCAAAATAATCTAACCCTTTCTTCTGGGTAAAACCCTTGGCAACTAGTCTGGCTTTGTATTTCTCTATAGTACCATCGGCTCTGAGTTTCTTCTTGAAAATCCACTTACAACCTATTGTTTATTCCCTAAAGGTAGATCTGTTAGAAACCAAGTGTTATTCTCCATGATGGAGTTGTATTCACTGTTAATGGCTTTTTTCCAGAAGGGAGCATCAGGAGACGACATTACTTCTTCATAAGTTGAGGGATCACCCTCTATCAAAAATGTGAAGAATCCTTCTCCTAAATTTTTCTCAATCCTATTCCTTTTACTCCGTCTTGGTTCTAAGTCTTGTTCAGATTGTGAGCTAGGTATTTGGACTTGAGAACTAGTAGAGGGTATGGAGGAAGAGATAGAACTTCTATCCTTAAAAGGAAATATATTTTCAAAGTAAACTACATCTCTTGCTTCTATAATGGTATTGTTAGAGATTTCATTTACTTCTGAGTGAGTCACTAGAAATCTATTGGCATAGCTGTCTAAGGCATATCCTATGAAAACAACGTCTACAGTCTTGGGACCAATCTTCCTCTTTTTAGGTTCGGGAATTCCGACTTTAGCAAGGCATCCCCAAACTCTAAGGTAATTAATCCTAGGTGCTCTACCTTTCCACAGCTCATATGGAGTCTTATCTTTTGTCTTACTAGGAATCCTATTAAGAATGTAACAGGCAGTTAAAAGGGCTTCTCCCCACAAGTTATCAGGAGCACCAGAGCTGAGAAGCATGGCATTCACCATATCTAACAGAGTGCGGTTCTTGCGTTCAGCAACTCCGTTAGACTGAGGTAAATATGGAGCAGTTATCTCATAAATTATTCCATGTTCTTCACAGAAGTTAGTCATTTCATTTGAGGTATATTCTCCACCACGATCAGATCTAAGGATCTTAATCTTCCTTTCTAATTGATTCTCAGCTTCAGATTTGAAGACCTTAAATCTATCTAGAACTTCATCTTTGGTTTTGAGAAGGTAGATGTAACAATACTTTGAATAATCATCTATAAACGTAACAAAGTATTTTCTACCGCCTCTGGTCAAAATCCTATTTGAGTCACATACATCACTATGGATAAGTTCTAGAAGGTCAGAATTTCTTTCTACAGATTTGAATGGTAATCTAGTGTGTTTGGCTTGAACACAAATCTCACATTTGTGTTTGTCATCTATTGGAGTCTTGGGAATAAGATCTAAGGTCATCATCCTTTTAATAAAACCTAGGTTCACATGACCTAGTCTGCCATGTCAAATATTTGAAGATTCTATATTAGAGACAATGAGAGAACCATCAGACATTTTATTCATTGTACTTAAAATGAAGAGACCGTCTTTTACAAAGCCTTTCCCTATAAAAGAGTCATGCTTAGAAAAAACAACTTTATTAGCCTCCATTACAATTTTGTATCCTGAGGCTACAAGAAGGGATCCACTAACTAGGTTTCTCCTGACAGACGGCACATGAAGAACATCATGAAGAGTTAAGATTTTTCCTGATGTCATCTTCAGGTTAACTTTTCCTCTTCCAATAATTTGTACCGTTGAGCCATCTCCTAGGGTCACACATCCTCCACTTGATTCCTGATAGTTTGAAAAACAGGAGCGATCAAACGAAACGTGAACATTAGCTCCAGAATCCAACCACCAATCATCAGAATGGTAAGAGAGGTTAATAAAGGGTTAAAAGCTTACAGACCTGAAGGAACTCGAAGAACCTTTGTGAAGCATGTTCGCTTCTGGTCTAACTGAGCCCTTTCCTTTGTAGGAGGTCTGGACAGCTTCCTTCTTCCTATGATAGCAGTTGATGGCCATATGGTTTGTTTTACCACACACAAAACAAAACCTCTTCTGATCCTGAGTCTGACTGAAGTTTCTAGGTTTTTGGTTTTGGTGATGATGGTTTTGGTGGTTAGTCTGAAAGTTTTTCTTCTTCTTGAAGAAATTCTTTTTGGGTTTATAAGGAAAATTAGACTTGGGTTTTCCTTGGCCTTCTACAAGGTTTACCTTAACTTTAGATTCAGTCTTAGGCTTAGACCTCAATCTAATTTGTTCTTCGGTTCTAATTTTCTTTAGGACTTGATTGTAGGTAAGATCTCCTTGTGTATGGATAAGATCCTTAGCCATATCAGACCAGGAGGGAGGTAGCTTGTCTATTAGGCATGTTATTTTATGTTCATTGGAGAAAGATGTCCCTTTGGCTTGAATATGTCTAAGGTATTCTTGGAATTCATGGAGCTGGTCATTCATTGGTTTGTTATCTACCATGAAATACCTATTAAAGGTTGAAGAATTGAACCTTTCTATTCCGGCATCATCACAGCCGTATTCATCTTCCAAGGCTTTCCAGAGTTCTTTAGCGCTCTTGTATTCAAAAAATATATCATACAAGGATTCAGATAATGCGCTTAGAATTCTATGAAAAAAGTGGAAGTCTATCTCTTTAGGGGTTTTTGGTTTCGAGGAGGTGGACACTCCTATGTCAGACTCGGTATCATCAGAATCATTTGTGATGGGTGTGGACCCATCAATGGCAGAAATAAGTCCTAAGGTCGTGAGCCAAAATTTCATTTGGCTCTGCCATCTCTTGAAGTATGAGCCATCAAACTTAGCAGGTTTTGCAGTAGAGGATTCCTCCTTACCAGTCATGATTGCGGTCTGAAAAATATAAATTTATTTAATAACAATGTCTAAGATAATAGTTTAGGTGGTCTTTGCTAATCAATCTTAAAATCTTTAGTTTTTCAAGTGTTGATCAACTCAGGTTAGCTGT
This sequence comes from Iris macrosiphon, assembly GCA_036927795.1. Lineage (NCBI taxonomy): Eukaryota > Viridiplantae > Streptophyta > Magnoliopsida > Asparagales > Iridaceae > Iris > Iris macrosiphon. The sequence continues at coordinate 131,668,758 of JAYESA010000001.1, read as the reverse complement.
AGGGGCCGGTTTCCAGCTAGCGGTGGTCCGAAGACTCTTAAATACCGTGTCGCTTAGGGTTATTTACACCCGGTTGACAGAAGGACCCTTTCGGCTTGTGCCCGAGTTTGTCTCTACTTTAAAACTTTAGATTTGAAGATTATATTTGCAATTTCCTTTTTACTAACTATTTTCTTTTGGTCCAAAATTGCTTTCAAAAATACTAAGTGATTATAAATTGTAATTGACAAAATTATCAAATGTACTAACAATATTTAAAACACTTTAAGCAAATTTACAATTTGACAATAGATAGAGAAAAAAAAAATAGTTTTCCTTACACAGTAACTATTAGAATATGAAGTGGATATCAATTCTTTACACAGTAACCAAATTGACAAATAGATATGAATATTTCCTTACACAGTAACAAAATTGCAATTGATCAAAAAATTAAACTATCAATTCTTTAGAATATGAAGCAACTATTAGTAAATCAAATTGTATTAACTATTACTTCTTTAGAACACAGTAAGCAAATATTAACTATTTGTTCTTTTAGAACACAGTAAGCAAATTTGAACTATTTGTTCTTTTAGAACACAGTAAGCACACAGTAAGCAAATATTAACTATTTGTTCTTTTAGAACACAGTAAGCAAATTGTTTTAACTAGTTGTTGTTGTTCTTTTAGAACACAGTAAGTATTGAAACAAATAGATCAACAGTAAGTATTTAAATTCTAACAAAGAATAAACTCTTAGAATGTTAGGATTTTGTTGTCTTTTCTTAGAAAAACAATTTCAGAATACAAAAATTAAAATAAAACAATGTTACCGGCCTCTGGGAAAGTCGTGCACGAAGCACTGCCCTAAGAGTTTATTCGGGATCTGTGTGCAGACGTTCCCGAAGCTCCTAGTGGTAAAACCCCCGCACTACCGGTATCTCGTTGCCGCACACGACTTGGAGAGACTGACTAGGACTTAGCTCTGCCCAGAGCTTGGAGATGAAGAGGAATGAACAGAATGTTGAGAGAGGTTTTTAGTAGAAAAATTTCTGATCCGATTTACAAAGAACACAACCGAATATATAATGCAGTTGTGTAACGGTCAGAATTAATTTACGATTAATTCAGCCGTTACAAGAGAATTAACCGAATGAACCTGGACACACACAAAAATAACGGTCCAAAACATTTGTAACGTTCAGAATAAATTCCAACGTTTAAGAAAAAATTAAATGAAAGAAAGAAGAGGAGCAAAAAGATTTTTAGGGTCCCAGCCCGAAGAGGAAATCGGATCGGCATTCGGCGCCCGCAGATGTAGGCGTGTACCCGCACCCGTTACGCGCGCCGAACCGAACCGAACCGAACCGGGCCGGGCCGGGCCGGGCCGGGCCGGGCCGGGCCGGGCGGCGGCGGCGGCGCGCGCGTGTGGCCCAAGGGGTTCCCCACACAACAACTTAATAGAGCAAAGGAGAGAAACTAATATATGTACATAGGAAGGCTTTGCCCCATCCGATGTGGGACTAAAGAAAGGGAGAGAAATTGAACTTTTGCAAGAAACAAACAAAACCAAAACCAACAAATTTCCCACAGAACAACTCAAATATAAAATTGTATTCATCAAACTTGTTTATTTTCTACTGCAATCATATATATAAGAAAGAAACCAATTTAAGTCCTAAGAAATAAATAAAATTCAAACTAGGAAAGCAATCAAAAGATAATTATGAAACATATACAAAAGTTTCAGTCAAATATTTAACATCTACCTGAAAATAGGCTAGGACCCGCTTTTGAATAATTTGCGTGTGCCAACCCTTTCTCTTGTCGAGAATTTGGCCTAAATTACTTGTGTCATAAGAATAAAGTGTCTTCTCGTCAATGATCACAAAGCTCGTCAAGGTCTCCTATCCTTAACTAAACTTTTTTTTGACTCCTCACTTTGAACGACTCCAATTTTCTTGGTCAAAATTGAAGGAAAATATATTTGACCATATCTTTGAAGAAGATTGACTTTGATCTTTAACCATATCTTTGAAGAAGACCAAATCTTTGACAAGGTGCAGATACGCAGAAAGATATATTTGACTATATCTTTTGAAGAAGATTGACTTTGACCTTTGACCAAATCTTTGACAAGAATAATATTGGATTCCTAAGCCTACATAATATTGGATTCATATTCCTACATAAAGTTGGATTCCTATGCATAGACATATGACATGTTATATAAAAGGGCCAAAGGTTTCTCCAAGAGTATCTCAAGAGTGCTCATGTAAGTTGTTGAATAAGTTCAATACAAGAGTAGATCTTAAATTGAGTTTCTAGAAGTGTTGAGAGTAATTGTAATTTTTTTCTTCTTCTTCATAGTGGAGTTGAATCACCCCCGTCCGTGGAAGTAGGCATCTTGGCCTAACCACGTAAATCCTTATCTTTGTGGTTGTGAACTTTCTCTGAGGTATTTCTCTGATTTTTCTGGATCAATTTTCGATGTGCGCCCAACAAAAACTTATCAGCCAATCGATATCACGTCCTTCCAAAAGCACACCATGATGTCATCATCAACATCAATAATTTTGTGCTAAAGTGCTTGTACGAAAATCTTTGTAGTCGCACCATCTAATATTAGTCTTTTTGTAGTTGCTCTCAAACGTCTTTGTGAACTCCATAGAAACGTATCTCTTTAAGAATATCATGTGCCATTTGTCGCCAAGTTGCTACCATAAAGATCCCTAATCAGCTTCTCCCTCCGAGATTTATAAGGGATGCAAAATCGGCTTCCTTTTGTCTAAAACTCGTCACTAATTTGGAAGTCGTTGAAGACCTATTTTTGACGAAGTTTCTCCCATGCCTCCACAAAACTCTTGTCTTCTGCATAAAGCTCTCCAAGGATTTCCAATCTGAGAACCTCTTGGCTGAGCGTAACTAACAACGAAATTCTTCTACTAAATGTGTCAGCCATCTAGTTGGATACTCCATATTTATGCGTGTAAGAAAATCTCAAGTAGTGCGCTTAATATTCGAGTGTGTCAGACATCCCAACAAATATGGCCAACCAAAAAAATAATCAATATCGCATCTTAAACGCCATCTTCCACTTAACACCTCCTGCACCATTGGGATCCTATCGATATCGATGACACGGCCAAGACCGAAGTCCCTGACTATCAGCCTCACCATGAGTCTTTGTTACCTGTCCCCGACTTCCGTCTTCCACCGAAACGTGTTAACGTTCCAACGAGCTTCTTCACCATTAGTTAGCCCAACCAAACGGACGGTGCGATTCTTTCGAGATTCGAACTCCTGAATATGTCCACCTTCGTGTCCGAACCTGAAGCTCCCCCATACACATGTGTCCTCAAGCAGAACATTACGCATTGTGTATACCGTTGATGATCTACAGCTCCCCCTGGACTGTGTGAATGATGATGCTTCCACCTCAGATTGAGTTTGCTGCAAAGCTTGATCTCCTCCCTGGCTTCGAACTGCTGAAACCGATAGCGTTTCTTGAAGTTTGGGCAAACCACAACTCGCCAAAATTGGATCCGTGGAACGACCTCCACGTGGAGACCGACCAGCTGTCATGGGACCGACAGACTGACCCTCAATCTTAGACTCATCACCATTTGTCGCTTTGTCTCGACGAACCGAATCCTCCGTAATTATCAAAGTATCTCGAAGTCTCTCTAAGACAAGTTCACAAGGATCCACCTCCTGTCGAATAACCCTCGGGCCTCAATCCGGTGTATGTGGCCTGCCTGTACAGCTCAGCGGCTTGAGCCTGTACTTGCCACAACAAAAATTTTCTCTAGCCAGCTGTTGGGAACCCTTCGTAAGCATCCAATCTTTGTCCCCAAACAGACTGCGACAACCATCATCCATTAGCCCCACCTACCAAAAATAAGTTGTAGTACAAACTCGGTACACGTCGCACACCCTTGAGAACGAGCTTCTCACCAAGCTCTGTTGTCAAGTGCATATCACCGATGTCTAAAACTGCAGTTGTCCCCTTTTTGCCCATTTTCACACGTCCAGACCTGTCGTCGCTGTATGAGGTGAAGATCCTCCTATGTGGAGTGGCGTGATACGTCCCCCCTCCCCCCCCCCCCCCCCCCCCCCCGTGTCCATGACCCAATCGCCATCATGACACATGCTACAAGGTTTCTTTGCATCGGTTGTTGCGATGATGAGATGTTTACGCTCATGCGGCATCACGTCTAGATGTGAAAGATCGTCCGGCGTGAGCGCTGACGCGATGATTCGCGCCCAGCGGGGATGGCCGATTACCTGCGGGAGATCGGAACGTGACAACATATAGGCCTTCAACCCCTGCACGCACTTTGTTAGGAAGAAATTGGTTGCCATTACCGTCATTGGTTTTCTTCGTGCCTCTCGATACATCGAGGCTTTGATACTACCTATCCCAACACAATACCGCCATGCATTCACCAGGGCACGATTCAAGATAAAAAGGACTTACATCTCAATTCTCAAACACGAGAATTAATTAGATTAAGTCTCATGGAACAGCTCAAATATCAAATTTTATTCAATAAACTTGTTTATTCTCTTCTACAAAGTTATATTTATAAGAAAGAAACATAACTTAAGCCCCTAAGAAATAAATCTTAAGTAAACTATAAAAGCAATCAAAAGATAATTATGAAGCAGATGTAAAATATTCGGTAAAATATTCAAAATCCACCAAAATTAAAATTGATGTGAACACGCCTTTTGATCAATAATTCGCATCCGCGACGTCACGCTATATAATCAGCAGCCAAGTTATATATCCAACCTATATGGCTTTAGAAATCATATTACTTAAATGGAAAAAATGGTTACCGATCGAAAGTTTGGTTGATATTGACATCTTTCTTTAGTGTCCAATGATGTTTTTCTAATTTTTTGTCTATATCACGCATAAGAACTATAACAAGCAAAAATTGGTTAGAACTAGATCCTTACCGTATGCGTTGCCAATATTTGCTGTTGTGCGGAAGCTTGCAGTCACAAGTATGCACGAAATCATCATTACAACATTTATTTCTGGAATATATACTTGCCCTTCGTACTTAGCAGAAGTATGGACGACTCTAACTCTTGGGAAGCAGCCTAGAGCTTGGGATTGTGATAGGATTTGAAATGCACCGGATATCATAGCTTGGCTTGCAATGATAGCTGCAGCAACAGCCACTACAAATTGTGGCCAAAATAGTGGTCCTGCAGCCCATTAAGGACATGGAATATTGTGAGTAAAGGAGCTTAATTTCTGAAATCACAACAATTAATGCTTCTCGATCGATCTAAATCTATATTAATTATATACCTGGGATTGATTTGTAGAAAGCATCAGAGACTTCTCCTGGAAATTTGGTTAGATATGCAGCTTGCCCCATGTATGATAGTGATACTGAAGGGAGCAAAATTGTACTGAAGCTCATCTGTAAGGGAACAGTGAATGAATGATACGGTTAACATTTCTGTGCATGGAACACTGGCATCAATCAATATAAAGAAAGGAGATGAACTATATACATGCTAAAATTATCTCTCCTTCCTCTAGTAATATAATGATGCTTGAAAACGTTTCAAAATTGAGCCGTCTAAGCCGTTTATAAATCCTCCATTTAATAAAATAAAAAAAATTATATATAAAAAAAATAAATTTGTTATAAATAACGTCGGAGAATGCCTTCCACCTTAACCACATGAGTTAGAAGAAGTGTTTGGTTACAATTAGGTAATATTACGTAGTTAAAATTTATTTACTTATTATTTTTTAATTACGTGAGGATACATGTATGACTTATAAAGAGTATGGATATATGCATAACAAATTATAATTAAAATATAATCAAATTTATAACAAATTCTAATTAAAATGTAAACACATATATAGTAAATCTTAATTCAGATATATTTGAATATTTAAATTATTTTACAATAATATTAGAAAAAAATTTATTTTAAGTGCAACGCATGTGAATTTACTATTAGAAACATAATTAGCCGGATTGCTATGAAAGTGTCTCACAAGTTTTAAACAACAGTTACTGCTATTTGGTTCGTAGAACTTAGCTACGAACCTAAAGAACTGAGGAGAAGTTCTCTGTGTTCTCTTATTTGGGGGACAAGAGCTTAGATCATGTAGGCTTGTCCCCATGCCACATTGGTATTAACTTCTTCAAGTTCCTTGGCTAAGTTACAAACCAAAAATATAGGACTTGGAGAAGTTAATTAATGTATAAGAGAGGGAGAGGTGGGTCTCAAGCTTGAGTTCTTTTAGCTCCAAGCTTAATTTTCCTCCGACCAAACATAATAAGTCGGAAGAGAGAACAAAATAATTCTTTGGGTTCTATGGCTCTTCAAGTTCTATATTTATATACCAACAAAATCCTCTAGTTATAGCTATAACCACTAAAGGAAATAGATTTCATACCTGTATGGCTCTAATATTAAAGTGCCCCAGGTCAGCAAACATAGCTTCAGTTCCTGTTTTTCATTTAGCAGTTTTAGTAAACTATGGAAAATAACATATTAAGAAACATGATCATGAATGTATTGGTTTTATACCTGTAATGCACAACACGACCCCGCCAAGGGAGAGCCAACCTTCTTTTCCATTTCTCTTGAAATAGTCAAATATGTATTTTGGATTAAATGCACGCAAAACTCCTGCTCCATGGGCATATAAGTTGTACATTCCAATACCGGCGATGAAGGAGAACCACAATAGAATGACGGGGGCAAATGTATAACCAACTTTATCCGTGCCGAAACGTTGAACATAAAATATCATGATCAAGATGATAATAGAAATAACAGCAATTGTACCTGTCCAAGGTGCAAGAAGATCAAATGTTCATATATTATTAATTTTAAGCGGCATTTATTATGTACAAAGCTTGAGTTGTAGTAGTTAATTGGAATATGAGAACAACCATAGAGATTAGATGTGGTTATTTATCCTAGAATCTATTTATGATTTTATCTGCTAAAGAATACTCTTGGCTACAAGATATGTAAAAGATCAAGATTATAAATATATTACTTAATTACTAGAAGTCAGTAGTTGCTTGCAATGTTCTATGGTTCATGCCAGTAAATTAAAACAGATTGGTGAGTGTTTCTACATCAACTTTCATTGTTCTTCCTCCATTTCATTTTCATATATATTCTAAATCATCTCACTCTTTTTCTGCATTCCACCACTCTATACCTATTGCTTCCTTAGACATAGTAATCCGAATTTCAGGAATATTTATTCTAGGAACAATTATTTTTAGATTTATTTGTATTTAACTCCATTACTAATCCTTAATGAGTTAATTTTGTTTTCCCAAATTATTAATCTTATTACTACTACCTCCAAGTCTTATATGTTGGTGTTTTCCACTTAGCTTTGGGAGTTTTAGTCCCACATTGGAAAACAACCGATGTGTATATCTCAATATATAGCTATGCTTAATATTGATATATGCACATGGGGTGGTGGCACATGTGGGTTGACTTTCCTAGAGGGATTAAGTGTGAACCCCATTATGACAATCCTAATTATGTCACCACATTTGGAAAGTTTTCCTTAGGATCTAATCCCCAAAGGGGCTTAGCGACTCGGAGTCGGGCTCAAGGACACAAAGTGGCGCTTTGTTGGCACACGTTGCACTTAGCACGTCAACATCATCGCATGACGCTCAATGAGGCTAGGGGCTATTCGTCGTATGGCGCTTAATGCGGCCAGTGCTATGCGTCTTGGCGCTATGCGTCCAGGGGCTATGCGGCCAAGAGCTATGCGTCCAGGCGCTATGCGGGCAACAAGTTTGTATGAGCGAGTCGCATGTGGAGGAAACCGAATTTGCTGTTGGCGGCGCATGCGGTGCATGGTTATCCGTGCCATCCGGATTATACGGCGCATGCGGTGCGGGGGTGTCTATGCACAGTGGCTGCTACTTTCGGCGCTTGGCGGTGCTGCATGTGCAACGTGACTGGCGGCGGCGACGCATGCGGCTGCGACTACGCATGTGACTTAGTGTCTGGTCGGTTGGCGCATATCCGGCCTGATCTTTCTTAGGCCACATCGGTCTATATATAGAGGAATTTCACTTTCATTTGGTGGAGTTGGAAAATCAGAGAGCACCAGAGCGTATGCGGCCACCCGAGCACCCCTTCCATATAGTATTTTTTCGAGTGATACCTAAGGTAACTTAGAGCGTTTCAGAAGTTCTCATGTGAACTTGCTGGATCCTGGGGGCATATCGTCGTGTAGGACGAATCTTGCCTTGAGCACCAGTGGTTTTGATCACCCTAGAAAGGAGTTTCCTTTGGTTGTATTTTTCTTCTTGTGATCATTCTTTCTCATTGTAGCGTCTGCGAACGTAAAGAGAAGAACGTGTTTTCTGCTTATTGCTATATTTTTATTTTCTTTGTCTAGTCAGTTTGTAACATGTTCGTGGTTTAGTGCTTTTTGGGGATTGCGTGTCACTGTAGAGGAACTCTTGTGTGAATCTCAGTGCACCAACTTCTCTTCTGGAGTTAGTAGAGACGAACTCTTGTATGAATCTCTACTTTGTGGCTACATCTTCTTCTTTGATCTGCCTTCGGGACTAACAATCTCAAGACAAGATCTGAGTTAGAATGGAGAACCGTTCAAACCTTCTCAATACCAGCTTTCACAAGCTAGAGAAGTTTGATGGCGAATACTAAAACATTTGGAAGAGGAAGATCTCTTCGAATCTTCAACTTGTCAATGTTGTTTATGTGTTGGTTGATCCTGAACCTACCATTCCTGAAGATGGAGAAGAGCTTGCAGTTGGCATGACGCATGATGCGCACCCCAAATGGAACAAAGACAATGACTTCTTCAGGTTGTTAATTCTAAATGCTATGGACGACTCGATGGCAGAGTCCTACAGCAAGAAGGAGAAGGCAAGATATGTTTGAAAATCTCTTGAGAAGCACTACAAAACTGACAAAAAAATGTCTAAAATTTATCTTGTCGAGAAAATCTTCACTCTGCAATTCGAAGACGAGAAGGTGATGCTGCCACAAGTCAAGGAACTTATGAAGATGTAGCAGAAACGGGAGAAAGAGGACATGAAGCAAGAATACAAGTTTATGGAGGGGTCTATCATCACCAAACTTCATGCAAGCTGGATCAAGTTTAAGACTAACATGTATGACAAGAAAATGGAGATCCAGCTCGAAGATCTTCTTCACTGGATTCACATTAAAGATAAAGCCAGAGGACAACTAAAGTTGGACTCCTTGTCCAAATAGTTGACTAAGGCTAACATGGTACATGCTAGCGATTCAAATGGGAAGCATAATTTTTTTTACAAGAAGAAGAAGGACTTCAACCAGTTGAAGGTGAAGTCGGCTAAATTCAAGCCAAAACTAAAGACTGATGTGACATGCTACAACCGTGGCAAGAAGGATCACTACAAGAGCGATTGTAGGTCAAAGCCTAAACCAAAAAAGCAAGGTGAGCTTAACCATGTTGCTATAATTGCACAGGTTGAGTCATATGGCGTAGAAACTGACTGATGGGTGGATACCGGTGCATCTTGCCATGTATGCTCTAAGAAGGAGTTGCTCACCAAGTATGAGACAACCCATGAGAAGGTCTCGATGGCGAACAAGTCACAAGCTGGTGTTCAGGGGACTGACACGGTAGTGTTGAAGCTGACTTCGGAAAAGTCACTCACACTGGAGAACGTGAAGCACGTACCAATAATTTCTAAGAATCTGGTCTCTAGGAGTCTGTTGTGCAAATCGGGCCTAAGGATGGATATCAATGCTGGTCAGATTATGGGGTCCTACAAGGGAACATATTTCAAAAAATATTTTTGTACCAAAGGGATGTTTAAACTGCATCTTGTAACTCCTTCTGTTTGTATCAATGCAGTCTCTACTTCTGATTATTCTCTTGAGTTATGGCATAATAGACTAGGATATGTGCACTGTAAATGTATTAACAAGATGTCTAGTCTACGTCTTATCTCCAAATATGGGAGTAAGGAGGTAAAAAAATGTGAAGTCAGAGTGCAGACGAAGATCGTCAAAAATCCGTACATAAGGGTGAACTGAAGTACAGATCTTCTAGAGTTGGTACACTCAGATATCTGTAACTTTAAGCAATTCTCCACGAAGACCGGAATGAAGTATTTTATTACCTTTATCGACGATTTCTCTAAGTATGTTTCGTATATATTCTCAAGTCGAAAGATGAAGCGTTCGAGAGAAACTCAAGGACTTAAAGGCTGAAGTATAGTGTCAAATCGGTCAACAAATCAAAAGACTCAGAAGCGATCGAGACAGAGATTATCGTTCCTTGGAATTCGTATCGTTCTGCAAAGAACATGCAATTGTCAATGAAACGACTGCTCCGTATTCTTTCCAATCTAATGGAGTGGCAAAAAGGAATAATAGGATGCTGACAGAGATGATGAACTCCATGTTGACAACAGGACTTCCGAAGTGCTTCTGGGGAGAAGCTGCGCTTACGGCCATATTTATTCTGATAGAGTGTCATTCGCGATATCTGACATTACTCCTCATGATCTCTGGTTCAAGGTTAGACCCAACTTGAATGTCATTCGAGTATGGGGTTGTCTGGCATATGTGAAGCTTCCAAACCTCAAGATACAAAAGCTGAAAATGAGAACTACGAAGACCATATTTCTGGGCTATGCTGATAAGAGTGATGCTAGGAGGTTCCTTGATATCAAATCAAATCATATCATAGAATCTCGCAACGAGGAATTCTTTGAAGATAAGTTTGCTCGGCACAACAATATTGTTCTCGTTGATGTTCCAAAGAATACTGCTAGCACAAACGAAGCAAGTACCTCTCAGAGAGAATTAGTCCAAGAAGAAGTTGTCATTGATGAGACAATATTTGAACCAGAACCCGCTGAGCCGAGAACAAAGCGAGTGAGGAAGCCAAAGGACTTCGGAGAAGACTTTGTTACCTATCATGTGGAAGCCGATCCGCTTACCTATGATGAGGCAATGAAGACCAGAGATACTATTTTATGGAAGGAGGCTGTTAATGACGAGTTTGACTCGATAACTTCTAATAACACTTGGAAGTTAGTCGATTTGCCTGAAGGAGCTAAATCCATCAGATGCAAGTGGATCTTCCAGAAGAAGATGAAGGCAGACGAAACTATTGACAAGTTCAAGGTTAGGCTAGTTTCTAAGGGGTATCCTCAGATGCAGGGGATTGATTACTTTGACACATATGATCTTGTTGCAAGGATGACTACTATCATGATGTTGATTGCTCTAGGTGCTACTCACAGATCAGTGATTCATCAGATGAACGTCAAGACATCATTTCTGAATGGTGATCAACTGACTGAGAAGATTTACATGCAGCAGCCATAATAATTTGTCATCAAGGGTCTTGAAGACAAAGTGTGCAAGTTGATGAAATCTTTGTATGGTTTGAAGCAAGATCCCAAATTTTGGCACGAGAAGTTTAAAAAAGTTATCAGATCAAATGGCTAAAAGGTCAGCGAGACTGATAAGTGTGTAAACACGAAGTTCGCTGGTGAAAGAGGTGTCATCGTTTGTCTCTATGTGGACGACATTCTAATCCTAGATAAGGATCTAGAATGTGTCACTAGAACTAAGATATCCCTCTCGTCCAAATTTAGTATGAAGGACATGGAAGATGCAGATGTCATCCTTGGGATTAAAATAATTCGGACGAAAACATGGCTTGCTCTTTCACAAGCTCACTACATGGAGAAGATGCTCACACGATACGGATACCAGGATCTTCCAGGGATCGATACTCCATATAGATGTGAGAAGAAGATGAAGCCAAATCCTGGGAAAAGCGTCCGACAGTTGGAGTATTCTAGTGTCATCAGGAGTTTGATGTATGCTATGAATGCCATTAGGCCAGATATTGCTTCTGTTGTGGGGATGCTGAGTAGATTCCCAAGTAACCGAGGTGTTGAACACTGGAAAGCTGTAAAGAGGGTGATGAGATACCTCAAAAAGATTCAGAAGTTTGTACTTTACAGCGGAGATCCATCAGGGGTAGAATGCTTCAGTGATGCTAGCTGGTGCTCAGAAGAAGAGAGCGAGAGATTCACTAGAGGATTTTTTTTAATGGGTGGAGTTGCTATATCGTGGAAGTGGAAGAAGCAGATAATGCTCTCACGCTCGTCAATGGAGTCTGAGTTCTATGCACTTGCAACTGCAGCAGATGAAGCAGAATGGCTTCGGGAGCTCATGTACGATCTTTCAATAGTTAGTGTACAGATTAAGGCTGTACCGATATATTGTGACAACCAGGCAGTAGTAGCTGTAGCATCAAACGATCTCTTCAATGGCAAGAAGAGAACTGTGCGGCTTCGGCACAGATCACTGAACAATCTCATCAAGGCTGGTGCCATTACAGTGGTGGATGTTCGAAGTCAGGAGAACCTGGCGGATCCGTTCACTAAAGGCCTCAAGCACCATCTAGTCGAAGACACATAATGTAAAATGGGCTTGAAAGACCTCTGATATTGTGTCTTTGTAATCCTACCATTAAGTTTTATGTTATTAGTTCAAAGAGAAATCTACTAGGCATCTAGCTTTTTGTTCAAAGGAGAACCACTGATTGAAAAAATATCAGGCACAGTAGGTAGTCCTTTGGGACAGTGTGAGATACGTACCAGGAACCAATGTATTCTAATATTTTATTCTTTAGAACAAATCCTGTGTAAGGGTAGCTTCAACGCCTTAATGAGTTCTCGGGTAGAGTGAATATCCGGCATGCATTACAGGAAGCACGAGTAGTTCAACACTACAAGAAATTTGTATCCCATGCTACAGTGGCGTGACACCACAATGAGGTAAAAGATGTAAAGCCTCAACCGCGGGCCATGTCACAACGGCAGTAGCACCGCAAATAAGTAGGTAGACTAATGCTGAAAAGATAAAGAGTTGTAGCACAACACTACTAAGAGGCTGGTAACCTCATGCTACATTGGGTGATACCACATGAGTTAGTTAACCTTGGCTACAAGCCATGCCACAACGACGTAGCACCGTACAGAAGAGCAAGGCTTCATGCTGGGATATAGTACAACACTACAAGAGGCTAGTGACCTCATGCTACTACGAGTGACACCACAAGAGGTAGTTAACCTCGGCTGCGAGCCATGTCACAGCGGCGTAGCACCGCATGAAAGCGCAAGACTTCATGCTGGAAAATATTAAACTCTCTTAAAAGGACCTCACCTAAGTTTATGGACAAAGATATATGTTGTCTCTTGAGGGTAAACTTGTAGACACTCAAGATACATATACCGAAACCAGGTCATCACAGGGCCTTTAATGTGCGACCGGAGGCACAACAGATGTCATTGTGCGAGTGGAAAGAACAACAGCTATGATTCAGAATTTAAGACATAGTACATTCTTGTATCGTACTGTTGTTTGATCCATGCAGAAAGATTCAAGTCGTGGGCGACATCTATCCTAATGCATCGATGGACAGTCACAGTAAGGAACGCTCAACCATATATTGTGATATATGTGGGGGATTGTTGGTATTTTCTACTTAGATTTGGGAGTTTTAGTCCCAAATTGGAAAACCACCAATGTGTATATCTCAATATATAGCATGCTTAGTATTGGTATATGCACATGGGGTGGTGGCCCATGTGGGTTGACTTTCCTAGAGGGATTAAGTGTGAACCCCATTATGACAATCCTAATTTTGTCACCATATTTGGAAAGTTTTTCTTAGGAGCTAAGTCCCGAAGGAGCTTAACGACCCAGACTCGGGCTCGAACTCGGGCTTAAGGGCGTAAAGTGGCGCTTTATTGGCGCACTTTGCACTTAGCATCGTCTCATGGTGCTCATGCATGCGTGAGTTATATGCTCGGTTGCTAGCTCGGGCGCATGCGTCATTGCGCTATGCACACGGCCAAGGGCTATGCGGCCAGGAGCTATGCGTCTGGGCGCTATGCGGCCAGGATTTATGCCTCCAGGAGCTTTGCGGCCAGGGGCCATGCGGCCATGAGCTATGCGTCCAAGCGTTGTACGGCCAGCGAGTTTGAATGAGCGAGTCGCATGTGGAGGGGACCGGGTTTGCTGTTGGCGACGCATGCGACGCATGGTTATCCGTGCCATCCGGATTATGCGACGCATGCGACGCGGGAGTGTTGGTGCATAGTGGCTGCTGCTTTCGACGCTTGGCGGCACTGTCCTGTGCAGCGTGACCGGCGGCGGCGGTGACGCATACGGCTCAGGCGAATCATGCGGCTACGGCTACGCATGCGGCTTGGTGTCTAGACGGTTGGCGCATATGCAGTCTGAGCTTTCTCAGGCTGCATAGGTGATGTTTACCTCTATATAAAGGAGTTTCTCTTTCATTTGGTGGAGTTGAAAAATTCGAGAGCACCAGAACGTATGCGTCCACCCGAGCACCCCTTTCACATAGTGTTTTTCGAGTGATACCGAAGGTGACTTAGAGCGTTCCAGAAGTTCATGTGTGAACTTGCTGGATCCTGGGGGCAGATCATCGTGCATGACGAATCTTGTCTTGAGCACTGGTGGTTTTGATCACTCCAGCAAGGAGTTTCCTTTTCTTTTAATCGTTCTTTCTCATTGTAGCGTCTACGAACGTAAATAGAAGAACATTTTTCTGCTTATTGCTGTATTTTTTTTTTAGTCAGTTTGTAACATGTTCGTGATTTAGTGCTTCTTGGGGGTTGCATGTCACTGTAGAGGAACTCTTGTGTGAATCTCAATGCACCAACTTCTCTTCTGGAGTTAGTAGAGACGAACTCTTGTGTGAGTCTCTATTTTGTGGCTATATCTTCTTCTTTGATCTGACTACGGGACTAACATTATATGTATATACCCCCATTAATAATACTTAGCTCTTCAGAAATGTGAGGTAGTTGTAATAAATTAATACTTGAGGAGAATAGAGATAGGGATTGATAAATACAAATAACTCTTATTTTTAATTTTCAAACATAGTTTTTTAATACCATTTGAGTTTTCCATGTCCTTACCAATGGTTGTACTTCATCTGCTTGAGTGGATAACAAAGAAGCAGGTATGTGGAGCTCTCTCTCTGTGATTCTGTCTTTTCTATCTCAACTGATCAGTAGCAAATCTCTCTTATTATTTATTTCCTTACCTACATTTCATCTAGAACATTGTATAAGTAGAAACAACAAGAACTAGGCATCCTAAGAACTATTATGGTTTTCAAAATGACTCACCAATAAGAAGCACATGCATGCAAACTCCATACGAGACAAAGAGAAAAATACATGGCACTCTTACATTGATGTAATTGTATAACTTCAAAACTAGGGTCATTTACATTGATCTTTTTTATGTTTTATGTTTATTATACAGCTTCTCTTATGTTTTATATTTTATGTAAAAGATTATTATATTAATTATCCTTAAAACATAAAATACATGAGAAGTTCGTGTAAGTATTTTTAAAATAAAAAAAACTCGTATAATAAACATAAAATACAGAAGAGATTAGTGTAAATAACCTTCAAAACTATTATGATTACCGGCTCTCCATATGGCAATATGATCGGTCATAACTTTCAACTATTTCATTTTGACGAGATAGTTTCCAATGAATTATTAGCGTTACTATTAAGCTTCAAAATATGAGACTAGAGTACATTATGCACAAATTACAATTCATACCTTCACTCAAAGAACTTGCCTTTTCTTTTATCCCACTTACTGCTGAAAGCACTGCAAAATTAACAAAGCACAAAAATTTAATATTAAGTAATATATGTTATAACAATTTGATGGTACTTGCATAAGATAAATAGAGAATTTTTTTTTTTTTACTTATCATCCACTTTATTTATCCATATTTATGATGCATCCCACTGTTTTAACATAAAGTACAATACCTTACGAAATTGTTCCTAACTGACGATCAACTCGTTTGACCATATTTTTTTAACAAAAATATCCCTCGCGAGCGTCTCGACTCACGTGCGAGCAGCCCTCCTCCCCACTGCGGAGGAGATGGAGAGTAAGTGGTTATGGAGGAGGAGGAGGAGGAAGAAGGAGGCTCGGGGGGAGGGAGGGCTATAGAGGAGGCCAGGGAGAGCGGGGACCTACGGCAAGGAGTGGAAAGAAGACGGGGGTATTTTCGTCCAAAAAAATAGGTCAAACGAGTTGACCGTTAAAAAGAGACGATTTTCGTCAAAAGTGGAGAATCTTATACATTATGATAAAATAGTGGGATACATTCTGAATATGGATAAATAAAGTGGAGGGTAAATCAAAATTAAGGATAATATGATATGTTTTACGTTAGTTTTTTTTTTTTTATATTTAAACCTTTCCTTTTTTTTATATTTAAACCTTTCCTTGTTTCAATTAGCATGTAATTAATGAATATGAGTATTTTGTTAATAGTACTCACCAGAGATGCATGGAGTTAGAATGCCATCACCCATAACCATTGATACACCTAAGATTGTCACAAGGAAAAGTATGAGTTTAGCCGTTTGGCTGTTCTCCAGTTTTCCTTTGATCCACTGTGCCCTCTTCATTTGTGACGATGGTGTGTCCAGTTTGTAGTTTGATAGCATGGCATCCTCAGCTTGTCGGTTCGGAATCAAGTTCACCTTTGCATAACGCGATATCAGGGAATATAGAGCAAAAGTTCCTCCTGTATGATTATCATTTTGAAACCAAAGTAGAAGCAAGTCATTAAACCTAAAGCAATATTGTACTTGTTCCTATCAATTTAGGTATATTCCCTTGTATTTCAAGAGAATGTGTTAGCATAAAATGAAGTGTGTGATTTAATTTCTTTTGTTCGCAGGAAGGTAATTATATTTATATTAACAAATCTTAAATAATGCTATTAGTCCCTCCACGGTGTTCTTCCAAACTATTTATTATTATGTGGCAGCCAACGTAATGGTTAATGTGGCAGCTGACATGACAAATTTTAAAATAAAAATAAAAATAAACTTTATATTAACATTAAAATTAAAAAAATTTAGGTGATCAATTTTTTTGTTTAAAATTTGTCATATCAACTGTTATGTTAGATGCCACATAATGTTATTTAACATGTCACATCAGTCGTCAGCTGCCACACAAGAAAAGCGGATGGTCTTGAGGAACACTTTGGAGGGATTAATAGCATTACTCATATTGTAAGTAGGAATATCAAAGATCTTATTTCTCATTGTATATGCAATTGTTCAGTCTTCTCTGTTTAAGATGCAACTCATATACTTTTTGATACTACATCACCCTTAATTTTCCTTTTGCCTAAGAACTGTGGATTAAAATATCAAAGTTAACATGTTACATATTATATGCGGGGGTATGTAGATTTTTGGATGGGATGTGGAGGAAATCAGTTGAGAATTGTTTTTGAATTCATGAAGGAGAATAATACATCAAGATTTGAGACATTTTCATATATTGCAGATATTAACGACCCTTTCGAAATTAAAGGAGCTGATCAAAACATCTTAACTAGTCATTAGAAAGCTCCTATTTTCAAACTCCAAAAGTTTATTTATTTTTTGTGTGTACATTACCACCTTTTATAAAGCTGATAAAGATTTCTGATACATAAAGTCTGATAATAAATAAATAAATAAATAAATAAATAAATAGTATATACAAACTCACCGTTGCCATGGTCATTAGCCCACAATACAATGAAGCAGTACTTGACCAAAGGTGAGAGACAGAGTGTATATATTATAAGGGACAGGACCCCAATTATATCATCCTTCTCTTTGATCCCGTTGGTAAAGGTGGACGCGTACACATAAAGAGGCGATGTCCCTATGTCCCCGTACACCACACCGATACTCTGGAATGCTAGATGCAGTGTCGCTGCCCAACCGGCCTGAGCTCCACCAGATTAATTCCAAAAGGTTAGTAAGCAATTCAGTTATATAAACATGCATGCATGCATGATGCATGCATGCCGTGTTTCTTCTGAAGCATCATGAAATTGATCGATATCTTGTCTGCTATATATATTGACTGATTTAGGTGGTTTAATAAGATTTTTCATGAAGGAATCTTTCGAATTAGTACTAATATAAATACATTTCTAACAAGTACTAATATAAATACACTTAAATCAATCAGAACTTAGGGGCTGTTTGGCCGAGACAGGGTTCGGATTCGGATTCGGATGCGGAAGACGTCAGTCCACGAGGTCGTCGTGGAGGCCGAGGGGAGGAAAGATGCGGAAGACGACGTCGGCGAGGAGGGCCAAGGTCGAGGTCGCGGATGCGGCGGAGGTTCACCGATGATCAGCGAGGCCAGGCTCGACCTCAGCGCGCACGCCGACTCCCATGGCCCTCATTTTTCGTTGGCCATTTCTAAAGGCACATTAAAAGTTACTCCAGGACAGTTCTAATGGACTGTTAAAATTTTCATAGTCCTACCTATTGGTGTTGACAGTCCTATCTATTGGAAGGACTGTCAAAAAAATTGAGTGGACTAAAGATTTAGGACTGTCAACAAAATTTGACGGTTCTTCCAATAGGTAGGACTGTCGAAATTTTTGACAGTTCTATCTATTGGAAGGACTGTCAAAAAAATTTGACAGTCCTAAAAATTTAGAAATAGCCTTTTTTTTGTTAACCTCTCAATTGCTAATAACTTATTTGCAACACCACTCTTCTCCTCCATTTTTTTTATTAGTGTTAGCCCTCCCAATTATGTCAATTTTTTTGGAGGTAAATATAATTACCAATTTTGAGAGTGGGTCATGTGACCCCATTTGCTCTTTTCTAGCTCCGTCCATTTTATTGATTGATTTACGTGGTCTAGTAAGTAAGAGTTTTCATGATGGAAGCTTTCCCAGTACTAATATAAGTGCACTTCTAGCTAGCAGAACTTAGCATGCATAGCATTCCAACAAGTACTAATTGATATAAAGACAGTTCTATCAGAACTTCGCATATATATAGCAATATTACCCTGAAAATCAAATAATTAATTACTTAGGAATTTTAATCAAGACATAAGTACTTTCTTTCTCAGTTGAGCAAGGCTCTCTAGTATGATATATGCTAAATTCAATTATACAAAAACAAGTTTTGATCATCTTTCAGTACGTAGACAATAATAAGCTTCTGACCTGTGCACCGTGTGATCTAATACCGGAAACATTTCCCGCCTCCATCTGCAGCGAGTCGATGCGACGGAGCTTCCCCACAGAGGGCTTGCGTCCTCTGAGAATATGATCTTTAGTCTCTGTAATCTCCACTTCATCCTCACCACCGCCTTTGCCCTTCACTGCAGTATCGGCCATTTAGATCTGGACTGGAGCCTCCTGTTGTTCCGTCTTTTATCCAGAACGGATGAAGTAGTGAAACTTCTCTTTCTCCACTTCTTTTATTTATAGGCAGCAGCAGCCCGTTCGAGTCCATTTCTTTTCACCCACAATTACTAGGATGTTCATTTTCATCCAAACAAAATTATCTTACTAGTAATTTTATTCATACTATTGGAGGGTGAACAAATATTCTAATATTTATGGGTGAGCAAAAATAAACTCACAGCACAGAGAGATATATGGTTGACTGGCATGCAGATACAGAGGTACTTAATTTTATCGTTTTCCAAAATGAAATTTGACTGCATCTGCTGAGATGCAAACGAAAGAGGATTTTCTTAATAAAATAAAATACTTGTTTTCGTGCTGACTTCTGGAAGTACTCTAATAAAAAAATTTACAACTAGTATAGGGATCTCCCCAGAAAATAAATACATGGGGAGACCGGCCTATAGTTTGCAAATAGGTATATATAAATAAATATATGGGTATAGATGTACACGTTCCTCCATCTTCCCAAACCTACGTCAGCATCTGTAGTCAGTTGGGACTCGTGCATCTAAAAGTCAGAACTTGATACCGGTCCAAATTGTCAGTATCATGTGTTTGAGTTCAGTATGTATAGTTAGTTACTGACAACTTAAAGACTGTTCTCTTGTATCTTCTCATCGGATGTTCGCGACCTTTTCTTTTACATGTGTGGACCTCCTCAAAACGTCAGAAAATAAAATTAAAAAATGAAAAAAATTAAAAAAAATGATACATTTTTCTTTTTTTTTATTTGATATAGAAAGAAAAGTGGAGGAATTCTAACCTAATAAAACTAATAGCTCCAAACGTGGGAGCAAATTGTGAAAAAAAAAATGTAAAAACTTACTAATTTATAAGTATACCCTATAGTAATTATATTATTTCATAATTATTTAATGAAGTCAAATAATAAATAAATATTTTTAGTTGATGATATAATTGATAAGTCTAGATTTTTTTTATTCTCTTTTTCTTCCATTTTTATTTTTATACCTAACAAAAGTAAAGCACATCATATTCATTTTGTATCCATTATACCAAACACAAAGGAAGACAAATATTTTACATTTCCATATGGATGAAAGTATATGATTACTATTTTTTTTTCCTTCTATTTTTTTCATCTTTCCTATCAAATGAAACAGATTTTGCTGATGAGTGCCCCAAGGGTACTTTTGATAGAGGATAATTATTTTGTTCCCAGAAATAGATATAGAATGGTGGATAATTTTTTCACATTCCCGTAAAGTAATTTCCTTCAAAAAATGGTGGGTATTTTTATTTCCCATAGAAATAAGTAGTGTTTGATCGTGTTTGGATTAAGCATATCGGATTCAAAGTCATCAAGTTCAACTTGGTTTGGGGTTGGGTCGACTTTGCATCCAGGTCTGATCGGGTTGAATCTAGTCAAATCGAGGTTATGTTGGGTCCAGGTGGTATCATACCAAGTCGGATCAGATCAAATCCAATAGATCGTCCTATATTAGGTCCATGCTAGTCAGATCAAATCTAGCATGATCCTATCCATAGCATGATCCTATCCATAACCTATACAATAGGTTTGGAACTAAGTCTCCTAATTAGTAGTAATATGTCTTAACAAACTAACCTATAATATGATTTGCACTACTAGAATAATTAAGTCAAATTAGCGACGTCTGCAAATGTCGATAAATAACATAAAAATGTCGCTAACAAGTTTTAGCGACGTAATTAGAGATGTTTCAGTGACGTCGTATTTTAGATAGTTGCTGATAGGAAAAACATTGCAAAACGTCGCTATAGCGACGTTTAGACGTCGCTAATGTGAAAAAAATTAGCGACGTATTTAGCGACGTTTAGCGACGTTCCATCACTAAATTAGCGACGTGTCATTTGTCGCTAAACGTCGCTCACTACCAAAAAAAGTCAAATTAGCGACGCCCAAAAACGTCGCCAAATGACCAAAAAACGTCGCTAAAAACGTTTAGCGACGTAATTAGCGACGTTTTAACGCAGTCGGAAGATACCAAGTAGCTGAACGAAAAAACGTCGCTAAACGTCGCTATGCCGACGTTTTTTAGCGACTTTATTGAGTCGCTAAATGTAGCGACGTTTAGCGACGCGGCGTCACTAAATAGCGACGTTTATCAAAGTCGCTAAACGTCGCTCATTAGCGACTTATATAGCGATGTAACAGCGACGTCTTTAATGACCTGGCAGTACTGCCATGTCAGCAATTTGCGACGTACAGCGACATATTTAGCGACGTCTTTAGCGACGGCTAATGACACGTCGCTAAGTAGCGACTTGTTTAGCGACTTATAAAAACGTCGCTAGACGTCGCTAAACGTCGCTAAATACGTCGCTAAATTTACAAAAAAAAAACTGAATTGTTCCAAACTATTATTCCTGCAATTTATAAATTTCTAATAAAAAATAGACCCGGAGCAACCCTCCGTTGAATTTTATGGGTTCGCCGACCCCTTCGGTGGAACACTCAACACCGGATTAACAATATTTAATATGAAGTATCAGAGTATCACAGTCATACAATTAATACACACAAATATTATAGACAGACAATAAAAGTATCACAGTCATAAAAGTATCACAGTATCACAGTCACACAAAATGGGCATAAACAGTATCACAAAATACATAATATATAAGTATCAGAGTATCACAGTAACACAAAATGCATAATATATAAGTATATGAAATATTATAGTATCAATCTCGAGGATTTCCAAAATGGGGCAGATACCAGTCCCTCAAATACTACGCATAAACAGCGTTTATGTTATCAAGCTCCGCTATGGGTGCTGGGTGACTGGAACTCCCCGTCTGAGATACAGCCGCGATAGGTGCTGGGTGACTGAAACTCCCCGCAGGTGGTATCTCTTCCTCCTTAACAGTAGGAGGCATCACTTCTTCATTAACAGTATGAGGCATCACTTCCTCCTTAACAGTAGGAGGTGTCGCTCTCTTGGGTGCCATCTGGTAAGATAGATGAAAACAAAGAATTAGCAAAGAATTAGCTATTGGACCAGAACGGAAGAATTAGATGACTCACAAAGAATTAGTTGTTTGTTGCAGTATAATAATGATACCATAATATCTTATTTATATCCTACGTGTCACAAAATAAAATGACCGATTTATTGAACTAGTTTGAAAATATGATCCAATATTAAATTATATGATTGTAATTAAAATTGAAATTGAAATTGAATTATGAGCCATGTGTGTTGTGTTGAGACAGACATTTTTAGTATTACAGACCTGTCTAGTTATTTAATTCCAACTTGTAGTTTTACAGTGTTGAGACAGACATTTTTAGTAGAGCATGTTCAGTTGTTGCTAATTTTCTAATGAAATTCAGTTGTTGCTAATTTTCTTTGGTCCCATTTGGAAAGCAACCATATTCGACAATATTTGATCACTTCTCATGTTCATCATTATTCTGATTAATGGCTACGCTGCTTCAAAGTATATATTGTCTACTGACTTTAGAGCACGGTGAACGTTTCTCCAAAGCTTTATCAGTCCATGAGGTTTGATAATCTAAAACATGTATGCAGAAACTGAAACATAAAATTTGGATGAATGAACAATATAGTATAATATGATAAAATTAAAATAAGAAATGCATGACTGCATTCACAGGAAGTGGTAGGTTCAACCGAGGCTAAGAAGAAGAGGTTAGATGGTTTAGATGTGAACTAACAGATGTTAGCAATGGAATTGAATAAAAAAGGATACGTAGCCAATGAGAGTTTTCGGATAATCTTTTGTTATTTGTTGAATATGTAGAAGTAACTCGATTTGGAAACTAGTCAAGGAAGATTTTCTGGTACTCTGTATACTATGTTGCAAATCATATCAAATTATCTATATATATGGAAGACATGAAATCACAAAATGGAATGTACTAACCCTAACCCTAACCCTAAACCTAACCCTAACCCTAACCCTAACCCTAAACCTAACCCTAACCCTAACCCTAAACCTAACCCTAACCCTAATCTGCGTCTGTGTGTGTGTGTCTGCGTCTGTATGTGTGTGTCGTGTGTGTGTCTGCGTCTGTGTGTGTGTCGTGTGTGTGTGTCTGCGTCTGTGTGTGTGTCGTGTGTGTGTGTCGTGTGTGTGTCTGCGTCTGTGTGTATGTCGTGTGTGTGTGTCTGTGTCTATGTGTGTGTCGTGTGTGTCTGTGTGCGTGTGTCGTGTTTGTCAAGTGTGTCTTGTGTCAGTGTCAAATGAGAGAGAGAGAGAGAGAGAGATTACCTAAAGCTCGAGGAGGAGGAGGGGGATGCCGTGGAGACCCGGTCGCCGGAGAGGGGGGGCGCAGCCGTGGAGACCCAGTCGCCGGAGGGGGGGCGGGGGAAATCGAAACGATTTCGAAATTTTTGACAGATGGAGAAAAGAAAACTGAGCCCTAATTAACCAAAATTTAGCGACGTTTAGCGACGTCAAATAAAAACGTCGCTAAAATAAAAATTAACGACGCAAAAGACGTCGCTAAATACGTCGCTAAATATTTTTGATAGATACGTCGCTAATTACGACGCTAAACGTCGCTAAACAGATATATTAGCGACGTTTAGCGACCTTAATTGAACTTATAGCGACTATTCTTTTAAAATCTTAATAAAAGTCGCTAAACGTCGCTAAATGTCGCCATTTAGCGGCGTCTAGCGACGATTTTTACCGAGTCGCTAATTTAGCGACGTTTTTACTAGGAGTCGCTAAAATACGTCGCTAATCCCGCTTATTCTAGTAGTGGCTAATTTTTCTATTTAGCGACATTTTCCAAACCTGGTAAATACTGTCATGTCAGCCGTTTAGCGACGTAGTTAAACGTCACTAAATTGTAAAAAAAATTAAAAAAAATCTGCAATAAATGTATTATTGTAGTTTGTCATATATCATTGCAATATCACAGTTCATAAAAATAGACAAACCCGGAGCAACCTTCCGTTAAATTTTTTTGGTTCGTCGACCCCTTTAGTGGAACACTCAATACCGATAAATTCACATACATTTAATATTAATAATAAAGTAAAATTTGAAGAAAATGACACATTGGAATTACAAACCGAGTCTTAAGAAAATTCTGTCGTAAAGAATGCAATAAATATCCACACAATTGAGTGCAAGAAATAAGGTCTGAAAGTCTCAATAAATATATAATATTCATAAATAACCCAATATCATGGGTCAAAACACAAACAACCAGTAAACTGTCCTAACTATGACTACTGCAGATCTGGAGAAGGATGAGCATCGACGCACATCAGGGATAAGAACAACTCATACGGCTCCCGTGAAATAGACACCGATGTCGATGAAGAAGGCAGTGACGTCGGTGGAGTCGGTGTTGATAAAGGCACACCAGGAGGTCATATCTTCTCCAATGATGCTAGTCGATGGTTGTATGAATCCATGGTAGATAATAACCTCGTACTAGCAGCCATTGAATCCTGCACCATCGTCAGCCTCTTTCCCATGGACAACTATGATGCCTGCAGTCCGTCACACTGCGCTCTGTCGACGCTCTAAGATTAGTAACGCCATGCTCTGTTCTCTCGGTCATATCTCTGAGCTCCGTGATGCTGCGCTCAAGATATCAAATTGTGCGATGAGCGTCACATCGTCCGTCTATGGCTGAGACAGTAGCTTCTCCTCCATCCTTCACAGCAACTCATCACGGAGAGACACAATCTGACGGTCAACGATCTCCTGATATCGAGTAGGCGCCTGCGAGGTCTGTGGGAAATGGACACTTGCAGAGGAGGCCCTAGGGGACTGCATCGCAACAAGGGCACCATAGGATCCCGTACCGTAGTACGTACCCCTCTAGAGGCCACCAACGGTTGTCACCCACAGCTCGTCCGTCGACGGAGCTGGAGAGGGATGTGAGGAAGTACCAGCCTC
This sequence comes from Iris macrosiphon, assembly GCA_036927795.1. NCBI lineage: Eukaryota > Viridiplantae > Streptophyta > Magnoliopsida > Asparagales > Iridaceae > Iris > Iris macrosiphon. The sequence continues at coordinate 131,643,494 of JAYESA010000001.1, read as the reverse complement.
TCCCGCTGTAGGTGCACTAGCAGTCGCTCGCTCACGGAGACTAAGAAACTTGGCCTAGAAAAGTATGGATACTCGATAATTACAAATATCTAAGGTACTTATTACTAACTACATGAATATTTATTTACATATTTCCTAATTATATTAAAATTAATATAAAGTACAATAATACTTACATAGGTCTGCGAGGCCCTCTCATCAATGAGGTTTCTGCCCTTCCGATGTATGGCCAGTAAGACGGTCACCATGTTGGCATCCTCACCCCTCTGTACCTGTTAAAATATATTATTTAGTACTAAAATTAAATGTTTTATCCCACTACATTTTATCATACTTGTATTAAAATAATATATCTGAAATAAAAAAATACCAAACGACGAAAATATTTCGTCATCGGAATGGAGCCACCATACCACTTTGCTGCCTTCTTCCTAGCCGCCTTGGGTTTTTCAGACCTTTCCTTGTACCTTAGATCGTCGAATCTAGCCCTCATCGTAGTCCACTACTCAGGCGTTATCGAACCTTGGATCAGTTTTTCTTCTTTATCATGAGCCTTCTGGTCATCCATAGCATCACGGATCAGCTTGGCGACGACGACATGAAACATATGCTCGATCAACTCGGCCCGGTACGATTGATAGAAATACGTTTGCTACAAGAAGTAATTTATTAAGTTATATAATATGCATAAATTAGAATATTGATATTAAAATTAAATATACTTTTACCTTGAAGTGCACAAACCAGAACGCCTTTCTCTCATCCGGAGCATCAGAGTAGTTGATCCAAGGGCCACCATAGTTGTACCTCAGAAAGTGGCACAGGCGTCTCTGTACCGACGAGGGACGATATCTATATAGAGATAATTATATTCATAAAAAAGTGAATATATGATGAATAAAGAAATATACGATATATATAATGATAAACCAACTAATTGACTTACTTTGTACCGTTGGCCCAAATCTCCGTCCTCGTCTCAGTAAGCCCCTGATTTTTTCAAAAAAATATTAAAAAATTGGATTTTTGTAATTTTCTGGAATTTTCTGGGAATTTTCTGTAATTAAAATCAAGGTTTTAATTATTAAATAATTTTTTTAATTGATAATAAATAATATTAAAATATAATAGAAATAATATTTTTGGGTGTAAAATGGAAAACTGGACTTAGGGTAATTTTTCTGGATTTTTCTGGGCTCAGACCTATTTTTTTAAATGCCTAAAAACTATTTTTTAATTAATTAATTAAATTAATTATCTATTTATTTATTTATTTTTATTTTAATTTATTTTTCTTTTTCTTTCCCGCGGCCCGCGGCCCGTTGGCCCGGCCCGGCCCAGCCCAGCCCGAACCAAGCCCAGCCCCTTAGCAGGTCGGGTCGGATCCCAGACCCGCACCCGACCCGACCCTACCTGGGACCCCCTCACCCCCACGACCGTTTCCCCGTGCCGCGTCTCGCGGCGGAGTCGCCGCATCCGGCCCGCTCCGCCCGCGTCAACCCCACATCCCCCGCCCGCTCCGCGCACCTCTGCACCAGCCGCCTCCCCCTCCGCCGTTCCCGGCGCCTCTCTCTCCCTCACTCCCCTATTTAAACCCGTCGACCCCCCCCCTCTCTCCTCCGTCCGACCCCCTCGCCGCCACCCGAGCCACCACCGGCTCCGCCCTAGACCGCCCGCTCCTCCTCCTCCCGTCTCCGCCCTCCGGCGCCCCGCCAGCACCCGCCTCCTCCCGGCAGCACCGAGCCAGCAGCAGCAGCGGCAGCCAGCGCCTCCGGCCGCCGCCCATCGGCTCCGCCGCCACCAGCCACCGCCCCAGCTCCCCTCGGCGAACCGTCCCCCGCTCTCGCCGATGCATCTCCGGCCGGTCCCCGCCGTCCACGGCCAGGAAATCCACCAGAACCCTAACCCTATTTTGGATTCGCGTGTCCGACACGTGTCGGACACGATCGACCCGGATTTTTGGGTCCCCTTCAGGTGCGTGTAACTTTCGTCTCGTAGCTCCGTTTTCAATTTCGCAAATTGCGTTGTGAAGCCTGTATGACCCTCTCGGTGTCCGGATAAACTGTTCGGGGCATCGCGTCCTGTGGTGATCGTACACCGCGATCCAAAAATAGGAAAAACTAGACCCTGTTTCACCCCGGAACTGAGTACGCCCCGCAAAACGGGACGACTTGATCGCGTGCGGTCTTCACAGATACGTGCACGGCGTCGATATGGACGTGTGGAATTTCGCGGAAGCTGATTCGGGTGTGCGTGCACACCGGAATCAACGCGTATCCGCGGACATCGCCCCGTATCCGCCTTTTCTACAATTTGCCCTAACTTCTTGTACACTCGTCAGATCGAGACGAAACTTACGCCATCGGACTCGTAGCGATACGCTGGTCTTGTGGGTCAAGTTTGGTTCGATTCTGAGAATGTTGACAAAATCGCGTGTCGTGGGCCCCAAAGGCCCCGCTCGACGGGCGATTTTGTGTTCGGCTCATCGAAATCCAAATCTGGAAGTTCCGTTGGGTTCGTATCAGCGTTCCTGGCCTGTTGACACTAAGTTTGGTGAATTTGGAGACCTTTGACCCGGACACATTTTTTGGTGCAAAGCGGGCCCACCGGCGGACCCCGTTTTGACCCGAAACTGCCGTTTTTGCCCTTGTCTCCAAATTGGACCCAAGGAGAGGCGTTTCTAGCTATTTGATATCTTCTGAGCATGATGGTAATATTTATTTTAGCATCCGGACTCATTCCTGAAAATTTCCCCGAGACACAAAACGGTAATTGGATCCAAACATTAGGCAAGTACCTGCACTTCAAGTTTAATCTTTATATTGTGATAATTAGTTCTTTGCTCTACTAGTACCATTGGATGTTTACACGTAGTGTCAGAATCTGGATTTCATGTCTTGAATATTGGATTTCATGTCTTGCTTTTCGTGTCGGGCGAGAGAATACTAGGAGGCATGTAGTTTACCTTTCCCCCTATTGTTGCTAGTTGTTGGTACGCGACTGTACCATCAGCCTTATACTTGATTATTCCTAGTCGCTAGTCGTCTATGACGGCTTTATTAGCCTTATAAGCCCCTACATGCCAACTATGTATTCTAAATACACAAGTTCACGCACATAGTTCTTGTCGTGTTGTAGTTCTTGTTGTCTTGTTACAGCCATATTTCCTGTCACATTTATTCCTGTTTTACTCATATTTCTGGTTTATAGCAATTAATCATATTTTACCTCTAGTCCTGATTTATAGCATTATTTCTCAGTTAATTTCACTACTTACTTATGCATATTCTCAACATGATGCTTAGTCAGTTATTTTCTATTTGTCACAAATATTTAGTTTAAATCTTGTTGTGCATTGTGTACTTTGCTCCTTTCCTGACTGGATCCGTTGATTTAGGCGATGATGAGGATTATGCCCCCACCTTTTATGGCCCCTATGAGGCAGCAGGTGATACAGTTGCGGAGCCGGTTCCCCCGCAGGAGACTACTCCAGCAGAGTAGTTAGCAGTAGTTATTTGTTTTCCTTTCACCCTAGTAATCGGGTTTGTCCCCGATTTAATTTCTGATTTTGTAATAACTCTGGATCTGATTGTCACTTTCGGGTTATAAAATTCTAGCATTCCTTTTCCTGTTATTTTTCCTTGTCTAACTAGTTATTGTGAATGAGCTAGAGTTTAATTTAAATGTGGTTATGCCCTAGACAACGTACTACCGCCGACACTGCGGCGTAGGCTGGACGTACCCACGCACTCGTGCCCGAATTTCCGGGTGCGGGTCGTGACACGTTTTTGTGGTGGCCCATGCAGGTCAACGACTAAATTGTTCGGTTTTAACTTAGGGACCGAACAGGCCTGCAATAAGAATAGGAAAGTTTTAGGATCTCATCCACTTACTTGAATCGTTCTTGACATCTATCTCGGATCCGAATTAATTCCTTGACTTGCATCCTGCCTTGATTCCTGTGCGCCTTTATCGTTTATTTTTGGATGCAGAGTAAAGGATCTACCAGCAAGCGACGAGGTTCCTACAAGATCACCACGAGATGCTCTACCAGCATGACCGTAGAGAACACGTAGACTCTTGGAGTAGCCAATGCGCGTAAGTGATTTGTAGCTGCCGTTTCTAGTTTAGCTCGTGCCTATTGGTTCGTGACCTCAGCCCCAACCTAGTAATTTTGAACTTGTTAATAACCTAGTATGCTTTTATATTTGATAACTATAGAGATTGTAGAGTCTTTGCTTTTTTTGTGTTGTTCTGTGAACTTAAATATTTGTACCCCCCCCCCTTCATCATCATCTAGCGCACTTAATTTCGCTGTACTTGACTTATGCTGCTATTTTATAGCCTAGTTTTGCAAGCTTATTCCTTTATCAAGCTTGTTCACAACACATGTATTAGTGGATGCATACACTAATACGTTTCAGAATTAGTGTATTAAGGTCTAGCTAACCTTGGTGCGCTTGATTCGCCCTTCGAAATAATACTTTACATGGATTGAGATATATAGTTGACTAATATGCTTGCCCTAGACATGTCTGAGCATATCATATCAGTTACATAAATGTACTAATACGAGCATGCGAACAGATGATTACCAGAGTAGAATTTTAATCCATAAATGCTTGACAATTCTCATTTGAATTCTTTAAACGCCTTGATCCCTATACCTCTGTTCTATCACCATGCCCTTGAACTCTTTATTATTGATCCTCGTCTTCCCTTATTTCGAAAAGACGAAATCTTGTGCTTGGAATAAGTTTGATATATAGATAGTACTAGATATACCCCACAGACTAGTCGCAGTGATGATGATCATTTTATACATGATTAAGGGAATACCATAGGTGATGTGTTTGGTGTTAAAGACTTAAGAATTCAATACCATGATTAAATAAGTTGGGACATAGCTTTACTAGTTGTTTAGCCTTAGAAGATAGATGGGTAAATTATAAGTTGGGTAGCGACCGCAATGTTTACCTGAGAGAAACCCGTTAGCCTGTAATCAAGTGAGATTGGACAGAGAGAACCCTGCCATATTTTAAATTTCGAGGACGAAATTCTTATAAGTTGGGTAGATTGTAAGCCCCTGATTTTTTCAAAAAAATATTAAAAAATTGGATTTTTGCAATTTTCTGGAATTTTTTGAGAATTTTCTGTAATTAAAATCAAGGTTTTAATTATTAAATGATTTTTTTAATTGATAATAAATAATATTAAAATATAATGGAAATAATATTTTGGGTGTAAAATGGAAAACTGGACTTAGGGTAATTTTTCTGGATTTTTCTGGGCTCAGACCTATTTTTTTAAATGCCTAAAAACTATTTTTTAATTAATTAATTATCTATTTATTTATTTATTTATTTTTATTTTAATTTATTTTTCTTTTTCTTTCCCGCGGCCGGCGGCCCGTTGGCCCGGCCCGGCCCAGCCCGAACCAAGCCCAGCCCCTTAGCGGGTCGGGTCGGATCCCAGACCCGCACCCGACCCGACCCTACCCGGGACCCCCTCACCCCCACGACCGTTTCCCCGTGCCGCGTCTCGCGGCGGAGCCGCCGCCTCCGGCCCGCTACGCCCGCGTCAGCCCCACGTCCCCCGCCCGTTCCGCGCACCTCCGCACCAGCCGCCTCCCCCTCCGCCGTTCCCGGCGCCTCTCTCTCCCTCACTCCCCTATTTAAACCCGTCGACCCCCCCCCTCTCTCCTCCGTCCGACCCCCTCGCCGCCACCCGAGCCACCACCGGCTCCGCCCTAGACCGCCCGCTCCTCCTCCTCCCGTCTCCGCCCTCCGGCGCCCCGCCAGCACACGCTTCCTCCCCGCAGCACCGAGCCAGTAGCAGCAGCGGCAGCCAGCGCCTCCGGCCGCCGCCCATCGGCTACGCCGCCACCAGCCACCGCCCCAGCTCCCCTCGGCGAACCGTCCCCCGCCCTCGCCGGCGCATCTCCGGCCGGTCCCCGCCGTCCACGGCCAGGAAATCCACCAGAACCCTAACCCTAACCCTATTTTGGATTCGCATGTCCGACACGTGTCGGACACGATCGACCCTGATTTTTGGGTCCCCTTCAGGTGCGTGTAACTTTCGCCTCGTAGCTCCGTTTTTAATTCCGCAAATTGCGTTGTGAAGCCTGTATGACCCTCTCGGTGTTCGGATAAACTGTTCGGGGCATCGCGTCCTGTGGTGATCGCACACCGCGATCCAAAAACAGGAAAAACCAGACCCTGTTTCACCCCGAAACTGAGTACGCCCCGCAAAACGGGACGACTTGGTCGCGTGCGGTCTTCACAGACACGTGCGAGCCGTCGATACGGACGTGTGGGATTTCGCGGAAGCTGATTCGGGTGTGCGTGCACACCGAAATCAACGCGTATCCGCGGACATCGTCCCATATCCGCCTTTTCTGCAATTCGCCCTAATTTCTTGTACACTTGTCAGATCGAGACGAAACTTACGCCATCGGACTCGTAGCGATACGCTGGTCTTGTGGGTCAAGTTTGGTTCAATTCTGAGAACGTTGACGAAATCGCGTGTCGTGGGCCCCAAAGGCCCCGCTCGACGGGCGATTTTGTGTTCGGCTCATCGGAATCCAAATCTGGAAGTTCTGTTGGGTTCATATCAGCGTTCCTGAGCTGTTGACACTAAGTTTGATGAATTTGGAGACCTTTGACCCGGACACGTTTTTCGGTGCAAAGCGGGCCCACCGGCGGAACCCGTTTTGACCCGAAACTGCCGTTTTTGCCCTTGTCTCCAAATTGGACCCAAGGACAGACGTTTCTAGCTATTTGATATCTTCTGAGTATGATGGTAATATTTATTTCAGCATCCGGACTCATTCCTGGAAATTTCCCCGAGACACAAAATGGTAATTGGATCCAAACATCAGGCAAGTACCTGCACTTCAAGTTTAATCTTTATATTGTGATAATTAGTTCCTTGCTCTACTAGTACCATTGGATGTTTACACGTAGTGTCAGAATCTGGATTTCATGTCTTGAATATTGGATTTCATGTCTTGCTTTTCGTGTCGGGCGGGAGAATACTAGGAGGCATGTAGTTTACCTTTCCCCCTATTGTTGCTAGTTGTTGGTACGCGACTGTACCATCAGCCTTATACTTGATTATTCCTAGTCGCTAGTCGTCTATGACGACTTTATTATCCTTATAAGCCCCTACATGCCAACTATGTATTCTAAATACACAAGTTCACGCACATAGTTCTTATCGTATTGTAGTTCTTGTTGTCTTATTACAGCCACATTTCCTGTCACATTTATTCCTGTTTTACTCATATTTCTGGTTTATAGCAATTAATCATATTTTACCTCTAGTCCTGATTTATAGCATTATTTCTCAGTTAATTTCACTACTTACTTATGCATATTCTCAACATGATGCTTAGTCAGTTATTTTCTATTTGTCACAAATATTTAGTTTAAATCTTGTTGTGCATTGTGTACTTTGCTCCTTTCCTGACTGGATCCGTTGATTTAGGCGATGATGAGGATTATGCCCCCACCTTTTATGGCCCCTATGAGGCAGCAGGTGATACAGTTGCAGAGCCGGTTCCCCCGCAGGAGACTACTCCAGCAGAGTAGTTAGCAGTAGTTATTTGTTTTCCTTTCACCCTAGTAATCGGGTTTGTCTCCGATTTAATTTCTGATTTTGTAATAACTCTGGATCTGATTGTCACTTTCTGGTTATAAAATTCTAGCATTCCTTTTCCTGTTATTTTTCCTTGTCTAACTAGTTATTGTGAATGAGCTAGAGTTTAATTTAAATGTGGTTATGCCCTAGACAGCGTACTACCGCCAACACTGCGGCGTAGGCTGGACGTACCCACGCACTCGTGCCCGAATTTCCGGGTGTGGGTCGTGACAGTCTCGTCCGGAGGTGCGCATGGAGGATCTTGCTGATACGGAGACGATGTCGGCTCAACCTCCACCATCTGCTCATCTGTCTCTATGGTTCCATCAGCAGGATGAACGTTGGACGAGGGAGTAGTCTCAGGCTTGGAACTACTCGTCCTAGGAGTTCTGCCACGTAACCTCGTCGCAGTCAGAGATGTGGCTGGTCGATATACTGGAGTACTTGGTGACGAGTATCCAGAACCAGCAGTAGGCAGTACCGGAGGAGCACTCCGTCTACCTCGGGATATGCCGAATGCTTCGCGTCGTCCTGTCATACCTGATAACAACATATGATGATAGAACAAATAAACAGATATATAGTACATTCTACAGTAAAAATATTGTACATATCTCACAGTATTATTAGAATTGCACAGTAAATAACTAGTAGTGTCACAAGTCAAAATGTAATATATATCACAAGTCCAAATAAATTTATTTTATTTTCAATCATCTTCAAAAAATTTATCTTGTTCGTCTTCCTCGCCCTCCTATTCCTCTTCATCCTCATCTTCACTTTCATCTCATTCATCTTCCTCTTCGGATAATTCTACCTATTCTACATTATTAGTCGTGTAATGAGTAACTTTCGTTGAGTAAACATCTATAATATTTGTTACAAGAGGTAGCTCGTCCTCCTTATAAGGTATGACAGGACGACACAAAGCGTTCGACAGAGACGCCTGGGCCACTTTACCCTTAGATACTCAATCCTAATATACATACCCTCACTCAACACTTAAATATTTAACATATACTAAGTCACTAACACTCACTCACTAAACACAATCAAACACACACATATATAATCTTTACTCACTTGCACATGGTGCAAGTTGCTGCTGCTATTGCTATTGCTTGCTACTATTATTACACACACACACACAGACACACACACACACACACACACACACACACACACACACACACACTACTAGTACACCTTAGATACATACTCCACTCACGACACTCACTCCACATATAGGTTACCTATCACGCCCCAGAACTAGAATACTGGATAGTGTGAAAGGACAAAGCCATCTACGTATACCAGAGTACTTTATACCCCGAGATACGGTCACGGCTGTCTAGACATGTGAGAGTTTTACTCTACAATCCATCAGGCAATCTTGGGTCAAGAATCCTACGTGTCTCAATCTCAAGCTAGCAACAAGTTTGCAAGATGTATGATCACCAACATATAATTGTAAGGCGTCCCAAACTATACATACCCAGATGATCATGAAGCTAGCACCAAAATGAAGGACAAGCAAGGGTGCAATATTACATGACCAGCTCTAGCTATAGTCTAGAATATACTTTACATGTTGGCTCGTAGGCTAGAATATCAAGTTCCAAAATACGAGCTAAACACTACCAGAAAAAGTCAAATTAGCAATGTAAAAAAATGTCGCTAAATGACCAATAAACGTCGCTAATCACTTTTAGCGACATTTTACAGAAGTCGAAACTCAGCTAGTTGCTGAAAGAAAAAATGTCGCTAAACGTCGCTATACCGACGTTTTTAGCGACGTAAATGTGTCGCTAGATTAGCGACATTTATTGACGCAACGTCGCTAATTAGCGACGTGCTCATCTGTCGCTTAACGTCGCTAATTAGTGACTTATATAGCGACGTTACAGCGACGTCTTTAATGACCTGGCAATACTGCCATGTCAGCAAGTCGCGACGTACAACGACATTTTTAGTGACGTTTTTAGCGACTTCATTAGCGACTTGTAGTAACGTCGCAACTTAGCGACGTATTTAGTGACGTATAGTAACGTCGCTAAACGTCACTAAAAATATCGCTAATTGTACAGTGAAAAAATAAAAAAAATGAATACTGAATTGTTTTCAAACTATTATTCCTGCAGTTTATTAATTCACAATCTGTACAAATAGACCCGGAGCAACCCTCCATTGAATTTCCTGGGTTTGTCGACCCCCTTGGGTTGAACACTCAACACCGGTAAATTAACATATATTTAATATGAATAATATAATAAAATTTAAAGAAAATAAAATATTCAGCAAATATCATCGTAAAGAATACAGGAAATATATATCCATACAATGAGTCTCATCCTAAATAATACAAAGAATACAAATATCCAGCAAATATCCATACAAATATCTATACTCCTGCGAATCTGCAGTAGGATGACCACCGACGCGCATGAAGGATAAGAATAGAGCATACTGCTCCCGTGAAATCGACACCGATGTCGATGGAGAAGGCAGTGACGTCGGTGGAGTCTGTGTCGATGTAGGCATACCAGGAGGACGTATCCGCTCCAACTCTGCGAGTCGCTGGTTCTAAGAATCCATGGTAGATAACAGCCTCATACTGCTATGAACCATTGAATCCTGTATCATCGTCAGCCTCTCGCCCATGGATAGCTATGATGCCTGCAGCTCCGTCACGCTGTGCTCTGTCGAAGCTCTAAGATCATTTGTCAAATCCCGGAGCTCCGTGATGCTGCGGTCGAGCATATCGAATCGTACGATGAGCATCGGATCGTACGCCTGCGGCTGGGATCGGGGTTGCTCCTCCATCCTTTGCAGCAACTCATCACGGAGAGACGCAATCTGACGGTCAACGGCCTCCTGGACTCTGGCCGACGACTGCGAGGGCTGTGGGGAATGCACACTTGTCGGGGAGGCCCTAGATGACTGCGTCACAACCAGGGCGCTATAGGATCCCGTGCCGTAGTACGTACCCCTCCGGAGACCACCAGCGGCGGTCACCCACAGGTCGTCCGCCGACGGAGCTGGAGCGGGCTGCGAGGAAGTATCAGCCTCTCCAGCTGTAGGTGCACTAGCAGTCGCCCGCTCACGCAGCCTAAGATACTCGGCCTAAAAAAGTTTGGATACTCGATAATTGCCTAAGTTATATTAAAATCGCAACAAAGTAAAGTAATACTTACATAGGTCTGTGAGGCCCTCTCATCAATGAGATTTCTGTCCTTGCGATGGGTGGCCAAGAAGACGGTCACCATGTTTGCATCCTCACCCCTCTGTACCTGTTAAAAATATATTATATAGTACTAAAATTAAACATTTTTTCCTATTACCATTTTATCGTACTTTTATTAAAATAATATATCTTAAATAAAAAATATACCAAACGACGAAAATATTCCGTCATCGAAATCGAGCCACCACACCACTTTGCAGCATTCCGCCTAGCCGCCTTGGCCTTCTCAGACCTGTCCTTGTAGCTCAGATCGTCGAATCTAGCCCTCATCGCAGTCCACTGCTCAGGCATTATCCAACCTTGGATCAGTTTTCCAGCACGATTACAAGCCTTCTGGTCATCCAGAGCACCACGAATACGTTTGCTACAATAAATAATTTAGTAAGTAAGCATCACGGATAAGTTATATAATATGCATAAATTAGAGGATTTATATAATATACTTTTACCTTGAAGTGCGCAAACCAGAACGCCTTTCTCTCCTCCGGAGCTTCAGAGTAGTTGATCCAAGGGATACCATAGTTGTTCCTCAGAAATAGGCCCAGGCGTCTCTGAACCGACGATAGACGATATCTATACAGAGATAATTATTTAGATCGAAAAAGTCAATACATGATGAATAAAGAAATACACGACATATATGATGCTAAACCTTCTAATTGACTTACTTTGTACCGTCGGCCCAAATCTCTGTCCTCGTCTCCTCCGGAGGTGCGCATGGAGGATCTTACTAATGCTGGGACAACGTCGGCACGACCTCCTCTACATGCTCATCTGTCTCCATGGTTTCGTCAGCAGGAGGAACGTTGGACGAGGGAGTACTATCACGCCTGGAACTACTCGTCCCAGGAGTGATGCTATATAACGTCACCGCAGTCGGAGATGTGACTGATCGACATACTGAAGTACTGGACGACGATAATCCGGAACCAACAGTAGGCAGTACCGGAGGAGCACTCTGTCTACCTCGGGACCTGTCGAACCCTCCGCGTCGTCCTGTCATACCTGATAACAACATATGATGAATAAAGAAATACACAAATATATAGTACATTCTACAGTCAAAATGTTATGCATATCTAACAGCATTCATAGAATTGTACAGTAAATAACCAGTGGTGTCACAAGTCTAAATGTGTCACGCCCAGTCCCAAAATACGTAGGACTAGGAACACGTAAGCATGCCAGCCGTATGTATATGGCAACTCCAATATATGGATACCATAATACACACGTACGCTGTAATATGAATATAAACTCACATGTGGTATATATATGGTCATAAGTCACAGATATACTAAATCTCATCCACACAAGTCACAAAAGGAAATAACTAAACTAGAATAATGAGTCTGAATAATCTAAAACTAATAGTCGGGTGGAGACAAATCCACTACCAATGACTATATCAATACTAAAATAAGAGAGGAGGGTAAATCTCCAATATAAATAAGATAATGATATAAAGGTATCAGCGAAGCGATCCGTCGCTAGAGATAATTAAAGATGCTCCGAAGGTAAGACCTCCTCGGAAGAGATAAGTGGTAAGTCCTGATCCGTGCTCCTGCTAAAAGTCATGAACATCTACACCTGGAAAGGGACCAGGTCCTCAGAGGGACGTAACAAGATACATAGAAGCATGCCAATTTGAATACAGTAAACATGCATAATGTTTGAAAATATATAAGTACGCTGTACAAGACAATCTATATGAATGCAAATGAGGAAAACTTTTTGATGTATGTGTAAGGGTAGGCTACTCGATCTAAGCCTCATAACTCATACACACGTCTAAAACATCATCAGCCGACATACCTCGGGGGTAGCGACCCTCGTGACTCCATTAATCGACATGCCTCAGGGGTAGCGACCATCGGACACGACCACCATAGTGCGTGCTAGTTACTACGATTTATCAGAGTGGTTAAAGCCCATACGCCTACTAATTGTCCTCTCATGATACTAAGTGCCATGTGTGTGTCAACATATCTAATATATAGTAATGACTGAAAGAAAACTACACATACAAGAAATATACAAAAATGCAATAAATATACAGAAATAAAATAAGCATGTAAAATACTGTAAGTAATTTGGCAAGGTATCTTGCCTGATCTAAAAAAAGAATGAAGTCCCAACTCAAGGCGTCGTCCGATCTACCCGTCACATAAATTAAACAAGTTAGGTTACAAAAGTGGGTGAATAGGTTCCTCCATTTTAATCTATTTTAATTCTGAATAAAATAACCTAAAATAGTATTTTAATCTTATTATAATCTAATTTTATTACTAAATCCTAATTTTGGTCCAAAGAAAATTAACTATACGGATTTGTGATCCGTGACACGCAAATCGAGGCAATCCGTTGACCAAAAAGTCAACCGACTCAAATCCTGGATTTGTGTATAAAATTATATAGATTTTAGTGCTATATGAATGTCAGAATCGATAGTTTTATAAAATTATAAGTCGGTAAAGAGTTATGGCCACAAGGGCGCACATATGACAGTTTTTGGTAATTTTTTATTTACGTCTACGTTGCATGAATTTTACAGTATATTAAACTTACATGTTAAATTCTGAAAATATTAATTTATGTAATTTCATCATGTCAACTTTCGAAAACTTCAAACGGTTCGTAATTTCGAATTCGGGATCTCCCGAAATCTCGAAAATACGGAAAGACGTCTGATTTCGGACAGCTGGCACTTTCAGAATATTCTGGAAAAATATGTTCTAAAATTATTAAAATAATTTTATATTCAGAAAACTAACCTTTATATGGTTCTAACAAAAAAAACTGGAGCGCGTTTGGAGTCCGGAGCTAGGAGATATCGTCTTTTTAAGCCGTCATAACTACTAGAAAATGAGGCTGAATTTTTGACAAATTTTGACTGTTTTTGGACGAAAATGAGGGGAATTTGGGAAAGAAAAATATGAAGGATGAGGTATTTATAATGGTGTACACTACTTAATTGAATACGACTAGGATTAGCTAATTTGGATAGGATTAGGATGAGTTTAAATAAGGATAGGATATGCATGAAGTTATTTTCCTACTAGGCTCAGGATTTGAATTAATTTAAAATAGAGTTTGAATTTATCTCAATAATTTATAATCTTAAATAGAATTAAAGATAATACAAATAATTTATATATAATTTATTAATATCTATTAACACTAAATTAGCATCTATCTAATATTAAGACTATATATATCCAAATAAATCCTAAATAATTTTAAAAATATAAATAAATTTATTAAAATTCTAAATAAATTACAGAAAAATATAATTAAGCATTTTAACCTAAAATAAATATTTTGTAGGAATAATATGCAAGCATGGTCTTATAGTAAATCATGGAAGTCCTAGAAATTTACGTTCCCTATGTTTTAATTACCTAAAAATTCTAGAAAAGTCTCCAAAAATCTAAAATAGCCTAAAAATAATTCTAAATAAATATTTACATAAGTAAATATACTAAAAAATTTATTTTCTAATTAACTAATAGAATATTCTAAAGTAATTCAATATTTAAAATAATCTATAATAAATAAAATAATATAAAATACACACAAAATATCTATTTTGGGTGAGGGGGTTTACAATCTACCCAACTTACAAAAATTTTGTCCTCAAAATTGACACTACCCATATTCATAATAATCACTATAGTTATTACACTACATTGCTATCTAGCAGTGCTTCCTCAAAGTCATAGTCTGTCATTCTAACACTTCTCATTTATTGTCCATATACTATTCTATATCTAACTCATCTAAACTACCAAACTTACAAGAATTCTACTAGTAATCAAAGTCTCTTGAAGCTATTGTGTAGGTTGTAAGGCAAATTTATTTATTGGGTCGAGTATCTTGGGATACCCGTCTGGAATCTCATAACTATTATTTTTCTCTATAACCGTCAAGTATCGTAGTCTAATACTGCCATGCCACCTGACCAGTATGTCTGCAAATACTTCGACTATTTTATTATAACGGTCTAGCTGCAGCTGTCGCTACTTCGCCAGCGATTTGTCATAGTTGTCAGTTCGTAACAAGTGTCTTCAACTCTTTTCTAGGCTTAGTCTAAGTTTTAGGGCAACAATTCAATTCAGGTCTTGACTAAAACTATTAGGACTATAAATTATTTCAATAATCCAACTAATTCCTATTAGACTAAAGGATGCTACTCATGGTTTAAAAAATAGTAAGAGAACACAGATATTTGTTATAGTGCATATACATAAGGGTTATTATTATAAACTCATATTTTAGTTATTAATCACTTACTAAACCATTTATGTTTTAACTAACAATACAAGGGTGAGGTTGAAGTAATCAAACAATTTCTAATGGCACGAAAAGATACGACTATGATAGGAAGAGTTAAGCACGAGATAAGGAATGGATACAGAAGAGAAGATGAGCCACCCAAGGGGCGAGATGGTGATAGGAAGAGAATACTACTACTGCTACTCGCGTTATCTATTAGTATCGCGTGTATGCCATCTGGGTAGAATATCAATATATCCTCATAACTGCTAAACCACCATATATATAATTCTACGTCTATTTATACATCTAAGATTCCGTGTCATAAAGGGGGTCATGAGTATGCAATGACAAATATAACTAAAGGTCATACCTGTATCTACGACTTCCTGTGCTTGCGCTTCCTTATTTGTCATCATGAGCGCTTGGCCTACGGGGTATATCTGGTACTATCCGTGTATCAACTTATACTAAGCACGAACGTTCGTCTTTCCAAAATAGAAGAAGACGGAAAACAACAATAAAGAGTTCAAGGAGGAGGTGATAGGATACAAGTACGAAATCAAAAGGGATTAGAGAATTCAAGAGGGAGTTGCCAAGGCAGTTGTGGATTGAAATCTTATTTTGGTACATTCCTATTCGCATGTTCACATCAGAACAGTTATGTACCTGACATGATATGCTCTGACCAGTCTAGAGGGCAAGTATATTCGTCTAGCAAGTTGAGTCAACTATATCTCAATCCACATAAAGTAGTGATACAAAGAGCGAACCAAGTGCACTACGGTTGATCAGACCATAATACACCGATTCTGATTTAGACAATGTATTAGTGTGGGCCCCCAATAATACATATGTCATGAACAAGCTCAATAAAAGAATAAGCTTGCAAAACTAGGCTATAATAGCAGCATAAGTCGAGGTAGTAAAAATATAAGTACGCTTGATTATAATGGAGGAAGGTACAGAATAATCTAAGTTCACCAAGAAGATCGGTGTTGTACATCTACAATTTTCATAATAACTCCTTGTCAAGGTCTTTAGTCAACCAAATGGGTGTATGGGCCTCTAAGTTCTACAGTCTGGGTAAACACTATCTTTTTATGCAAGTCTACAGTTGGTGTCATTCAATTACACTTTATTAATGGGGCAATAAGTTTATGTGTTACTAGGTTATGAGGCATACTACCCAACTTACAATGATTTAACTAATAGTGTTATTACATACTAGAGTATATATTCTTAGTATAAAACACCTTCATAACCCTTATCAAGCACGAAAGATAAGATAAGATTGACGTAGAGAAGGGATCAAGCAAGATGCAATGCAAGCAATCAAATGAGAATGCGAACTAAAATCAAGGAAGGAGATAATTAAGTGGATGAGATCCTATATTCTAATCCTATGCGCAGGCTTGCTCAGTACAGTAACGTAACTGAGACAATATGCTCTCGACCTGCATAGGCCACCACAAAAATATGTCACGTCCCAGTCCCAAAATACGTAGGACTAGGAACACGTAAGCATGCCAGCCGTATGTATATGGCATCCAATATATGGATACCATAATACACACGTACGCTGTAATATGAATATAAACTCACATGTGGTATATATATGGTCATAAGTCACAGATATACTAAATCTCATCCACACAAGTCACAAAAGGAAATAACTAAACTAGAATAATGAGTCTGAATAATCCAAAACTAATAGTCGGGTGGAGACAAATCCACTACCAATGACTATATCAATACTAAAATAAGATAGGAGGATAAATCTCCAATATAAATAAGATGATGATATAAAGGTATTAGCGAAGCGATCCGTCGCTAGAGATAATTAAAGATGCTCCGAAGGTAAGACCTCCTCGGAAGAGATAAGTGGTAAGTCATGATCGGTGCTCCTGCTAAAAGTCATGAACATCTACACCTGGAAAGGGACCAGGTCCTTAGAGGGACGTAACAAGATACATAGAAGCATGCCAATTTGAATACAGTAAACATGCATAATGTTTGAAAATATATAAGTACGCTGTACAAGATAATCTATATGAATGCAAAAGAGGACAACTTTTCGATGTATGGGCAAGGGTAGACTACTCGATCTAAGCCTCACAACTCACACACACGTCAAGAACATCATCAGCCGACATACCTCGGGGGTAGCGACCCTCGTTACTCCATCAATCGACATACCTCGGGGGTAGCGACCATCGGACACGACCACCATAGTGCGTGCTAGTTACTATGATTTACCAGAGTGGTTAAAGCCCATACGCCTACTGATTGTCCTCTCATGATACTAAGTGCCATGTGTGTGTCAACATATCTAATATATAGTAATGACTGAAAGAAAACTACACATGCAAGAAATATACAAAAATGCAATGAATATACAGAAATAAAATAAGCATGCAAAATACTGTAAGCAATTTGGCAAGGTATCTTGCCTGATCTGAAAAAAGAATGAAGTCCCAACTCAAGGCGTCGTCCGATCCATCCGTCACATAAATAAACAAGTTAGGTTACAAAAGTGGGTGAATAGGTTCCTCCATTTTAATCTATTTTAATTCTGAATAAAATAACATAAAATAGTATTTTAATCTTATTATAATCTGATTTTATTACTAAACCCTAATTTTGGTCCAACAAAAATTAACTTTACGGATTTGTGATTCGTGACACGCAAATCGAGGCAATCCGTTGACCAAAAAGTCAATCAACTCAAATCCTGGATTTGTGTATAAAATTCTATAGATTTTAGCACTTCATGAATGCCGGAATTGACGGTTTTATAAAATCACAAATCGGTAAAGAGTTATGGCCACAAGGGCGCACATATGACAGTTTTTGATAATTTTTTAGTTACGTCTACGTTGCATAAATTTTATAGAAATTAAAATTACATGTTAAATTCTGAAAATATTATTTTATGTAATTTCATCATGTCAACTTTCCAAAACTTCAAACGGTTCGTAATTTCGAATTCGGGATCTCCCGAAATCTCGAAAATACGAAAATGCGTCTGATTTCGGACAACTGGCACTTTCAGAATATTCTGGAAAAATATGTTCTAAAATTATTAAAATAATTTTATATTAAGAAAACTAACCTTTATATGGTTCTAACAAAAAAAAAATTGGAGCGCGTTTGGAGTCCGGAGCTAGGAGATATCGTCTTTTTAAGTCGTCATAACTACTAGAAAATGAGGCTGAATTTATGACGAATTTTGACTGTTTTTGGACAAAAATGAGGGGAATTTGGGGAAGAAAAATATGAAGGATGAGGTATTTATAATGGTGTATACTACTTAATTGAATACGACTAGGATTGACTAATTTGGATAGGATTAGGATGAGTTTAAATAAGGATAGGATATGCATGAAGTTATTTTCCTACTAGGCTCAGGATTTGAATTAATTTAAAATAGAGTTTGAATTTATCTCAATAATTTATAATCTTAAATAGAATTAAAGATAATACAAATAATTTATATATAATCTTATTAATATCTATTAACACTAAATTAGCATCTATCTAATATTAAGACTATATATATATATATCCAAATAAATCCTAAATAATTTCAAAAATCTAAGTAAATTTATTAAAATTCTAAATAAATTACAAAAAAATATAATTAAACATTTTAACCTAAAATAAATATTTTGTAGAAATAATATGCAAGTATGGTCTTATAGTAAATCATAGAAGTTCTAGAAATTTACGTTCCCTATGTTTTAATTACCTAAAAATTCTAGAAAAGTCTCCAAAAATCTAAAATAGCCTAAAAATAATTCTAAATAAATATTTACATAAGTAAATATACTAAGAAAATTATTTTCTAATTAACTAATAGAATATTCTAAAGTAATTCAATATTTAAAATAATCTATAATAAATAAAATAATATAAAATACACACAAAATATCTATTTTGGGTGAGGGGGTTTACAAAATGGATAGTACATTCTACAGTCAAAATATAATGCATATATTCGTCAAAATAGTACATTCTACAGTCAAAATATAGTTACATTCTACAGGCAAAATATTTTATTTTCAATCATCTTCAGAAAATTCATCTTGTTCGCCTTCCTCGTCCTCCTATTTCTCTTCCTCCTCCTTGTCTTCATTTTCATCTACTTCGTCTTCGTCTTCGTCTTCCTCTTCTGATAATTCTACATCTTCTACATCATTACTCGTGTAATGAGTAACTTCCGTTGAGTTCACATCTACAATATTTGTTACAAGAGGTAGCTCGTCCTCCTGATAAGCTATTTCGTCAATGTCAAAGATATTTCTAGCTTTAGTCTTGCATACTGCCCACCAATCCGACCTCGATGTCCCCCGTCTAGGATAAGTTGTGAAGTACACGAGCTGAGCCTGACTTGATAGGACAAATGGTTCGTAGCCTTGGCGAATTGTAGGAACTGCTGTACACCCTCAATGAATTCATCTCGCACACCACACATGTCATCAGGATGACGGTTGTACATCCACGAACGATGACGCAGATAGTAATTCATATCCATTTCTAGATACTTAAGCAATCTATTCATGTATAATATGCGTATATCGGGTACGTATATTAGAACAGTAAGACGAGTCTCACATTACCTGATCCTCTGACCGAGGAGGGGGGTCGTCCGGGTTGAGGGGAGCCGAGGGGGATTGTCGAGGCCGAGGGGGATGCCGTGTCCTTGGTTAGGCGATACATATACCAATGTCATGCCACAACCACCCGAACACGAACTCTTGTGTCAAGGATAGGTTTGATACTACTTTAACCCAAGTTTGATACGAGTTCTAAGAAGCCAATATCGTGTCGTGTCTCGGCTTTGAAGATTTATTTTCGTGTATGTGTATACGACTCTCCTTGAGTCAAGATCTGCATCGTATTGTACACGATGCCGAATTAACATGATGCTTTGAAGAGTCATTACCCAAGGCTGCGTCTAATTAACTCAAACAGCTAACTAGAAGAGAGATAGGGTTAGGGTCTATGTCATATCCCGTGTCGTATCAGTGTATGTGTCTGTGTCGTATCAGTGTTTGTGTCACCTTCATACAAGCCCTAACCTAGTTTCTTGTCGATGTTTGTGTGTCCATGTCGTGTCTTTGTTTGTGTGTCCGTGTCGTGTCCGTGTGTGTGTATGTATATGTGTCATGTCAGTATGTCGTGTCGTGTTAGTGTGTCTGTGTCATGTCAGCAAGAGGGAGATAGGGTTAGGGTTACTTGATCCTCTGATCGAGGAGGGGGGTAGTCGGGGCCGAGGGGCGCCAGGGCCGAGGGGGTCGTCGAGGCCTAGGGGCGCCGAGGGGGGTCGCAGGAGTCGAGAGGGGCCGGGGTCGCCGGGGCGGGGGGGGATGGGATGAGTGCTGGAGGGAGAGGGGGAGATCGAGAGAATGAGGAGAAATAAAAAAACTTAAAACCCTATATTAACTTTTTAGCGACGTCTAAATTGAACGTCGCTAAACGTCACTAATTGAAAATATTTGCGAGTTGATCGGTTATAAAAATAAAGTTAATAATTTAACCTAACATAAATCAAGAATGTCCAACTTTTACATGATTTATATATTTTTAAGAATATCAAATGAAACATCAATATGAGAATATTTTTTTTTTTCATAAATGAATAAGAAAAATCAGCAAACAAAAGTTCATATTTTACTATATGAGAAGAGCAAATATTAATCTCTTATTTTTTTACCACTTGAGAAAAGCAAATAATTTCATATTATTTGAAAAGAGCAAACAAAAGTTAATTTTTTTTACTATTTAAGAAGAGCAAATATTAATCTCTTAATTTTTTTACTATTTGAGAAAAACAAACATCAGCACCTTTAATTTTTTCTCTCTACGTTACTACCCAATTATCCATGTTAAATTTAATAAATATTTTAATTAATAAATATAGGTAAAGATATTTTTGAAAAGAAAAAAACTTCCAAAATGAAAGCCCAACTTTTTATTATTATATAATAATATAGTCCGTGGCAGTGACTGGAAGAGATTTTTTTTTTTTTTTTTCTTCTGGATATTTTGTTTCATACTTGTGGGATGAGTACTATTGAAAGATGATTTATAGATAACAGTCTTTATTACAAAAGCAATGATTATGTAAACAATTACTTGTGTCGTCATTTATGTCTAAGGCGCAATCTGATGTCATTGTAGCGTTTGAATAAGAAACAAGCCTCCCCATGTCTACTTCATTTCTACTAATAATATGTATACAAATAAATTATTAATACACGTTCTTGTATTATTGTGGTATTCTATTGCTCTAAAGACAACAATAACATTACGCCTGCACTTACTGCTCATCATTTTGTTTTTAATAAATCAAATTATTTGCTCTCTGGTCAAGGAACGACTTCTAGTGTTGCTGTTAACAGAATATATTTGTTTCCTTTAAGGCTATGTGTTATTGTGCTTTTTTCCATAAAAAAAAAATCGCACCACAAATTTTTTTTGCTAATTGTAGTATTTGATAGCTTATATTTTTCATAAAACTATTTTAGAAAAACTATATTTTTTTATATTTTTTTTTTACAAAATGGTAGAAAATAAAATTTATCCAATCCCTAGGAAAATATTATTGTTTTCAGAAAAATTAATATTTTTCGTAAAAAATAATGACAATCAAACACCAAATTAAATTTTTTATGAAATAATTTCTAAATTTCACGATTTTTTTCCTACGAGAGTGGAATTAATTTTTTATTTCCACATATTTTTCACCTTGCAATCAAACGACCCTAAGTGAAGTAATATTTGGATTTATAATTTCGATAATAGAAAGTGGATGAAAATTAATACACTTTCTTGTCCTACTAAGTAGAAAACAATTATATTTGGTTGGAAATAAAATAAAAGTAAAAAATGAGATAGTATATTATAATAATAATTATTATTAAGATAATTAGTTTTACAAACAAAAATAAATAGTTGCTACAATTAATTAAGTCCAAAAGTAAGTAAATATAAATACTATTACACTAACAACTAGCTCTAACTAATAAAAATTAAAAAAAAATATTTAAAATATTGATTAATTTTTATTAGTTATTAGTTAGTTTAATAAGTAACTATAAGAAAAAATAACTTTTGGTAAATAATTAGTTTAATTTAACCCATAATTATGTAATAATAATAATAATAAATAATTATTCCCGCCCACGTCCAACTGGAGAGAGAGAGAGAGAGAGGATGTGAAAATTAATATTTGAGATGGGACAAAAACTGCATATTTATTCAGCTCCCCATTTTTCAACTCATTCTTTTTCTCACACAAACAATGAAACTCAAGTTCTATATCCAAATTCAAATTGAAGGGGAAATCCAACCTTCCCTTTCCCCTTCCTTTCACACTTACCAAATAGCCACTTAAGTTGTTTGGTTCCGCGCTAATAAATAAAATTCCAAAATCGATATTTTTCATATAAATTAGTGTAAAGTGGAACAAAATAAATTTTATTTTTTGTTTGTATGTTTTAAGAAGTGAAGATCAGAAATAAAAAAATCATGTCCCAGTAAAATATTGCTTAAATTATTCGAAATAAAAATCCAACCTTCCCGTGACTCGGATGCCTTAGAAAAAAGGGGAGAGAGGCACATTCCATGTGATCACCTTTGAATGGTACAAGCTTTGACTCTAGCTTAAGGATATGTTATTATACTTACTATATTTATATGCATTATTGCCAACACCTTATATGAGCATTGTTGACTAATAAAAACAAGGCAAACAAATAAACTTAAGAAAATATAAGAAGAGAAAGATTACACCAGTCTAACCTGACAGAATTTGGATATTTAAAAAATATATATTTAGTTTTTTGTATGCAATAACAATTTCTATCCATCTATCACTATGGATAGAAAATAAGATTGTATCTAAAAAATATATATATTAGGTAAAATCAATATTTAGTTTTTGAGTGCAATCTTATTTTCTATCCATCATTGTATTTGGATACAACATAACATTGCATCTGAAAAATCAATATTTTATTTTTCTATAAAATCTTATTTTCTATTTCAAAAAATAGATAGAAAATAAGATTTTGTAAAAAAAAAAAAAAAATCAAAGTCAAGATTATTGTAAAAAATTGCATAGAAAATAAGATTCTATTCAAAAAAGCAAAAGCCAAGATTTAAAATAAATTTAGACATAAAATAAAATTGCAATCCAAAAAAGCAAAGCCAAGATTGTAAAGATTGTAATCTGTTTGTTGATTTAAAATCCAAGGCAAGATTGCAATCCAAAAAATCTTGGCATCCAAAAAATAAAAACTATAATTTTAAAAAAAATGGATAGAAATAATATTGCATCCAAGAAAATCAAACCAAAAATTACAATTTGGATAGAAAATAAGATATCCATAAAATAAACTAGAATTTAAATCAAAACCAAGATTGTAATCTATTTGTTGATTTCAAAAATCAAAGGCAACCTTTTTTTTTTCTATGCAAGGTTATAGATGGATAAAAATAAGATTGTACACAAAAATCAAATATTGGTTTATCCAATTTTTTTTTTTTTAGATATTGTCTTACCTTCTATTCACAGTCATAAAGGATTTTTTTTTTTTGAATTTTCGGTATAACGTTTCGGGGCCTGACGTAACACCATTTATAAATGGAAGAAATAAGTCCACTGTCCTCCAACTTTTACCATTTTTAAATGGAAGGAATACGCCTACGTGGCTCGATCCACTGATCTTCTGCAACCCAGTCAGGATCTTATACCTCTTCTCGATAACCACAAGAGCCACTCGAGTTCGGTAGTCATAAAGGGATATAGAAAATAAGATTGCACACAAATTGTATAGAAAATAAGATCACACAAATTTAAATATTGTTATTTATTTATTTATTTTCTAAAAAAAATGGTAAGACATACCAAAATCTACCAGATGGATTGACAGAATTTTAACTTTGTAAAAATTTTGTCATTCTATCAAGGGTTAAAAAAGATCATATATATATATATATATATATATATATATATATATATATATAAACTAGTAAATGCACGTATGTTGTACGTAATTTTCTTTTTTATATTATTGTAAAATAGTTGAAATGTTTAAAAATATTTTAATTATAATTTATTATGGAAGAAAAGAGTGGCTTACGGATGATAAGAAGAAAGTTCATTTTAGATTTTTTTTAATCTACCATTTTTTTTTTGTTAATTAAATTAGTTGAGTATTTATTAATAGATTTGATGGGACAGAAGTTGGTTTAAGGTATATATATATATATATATATATATCCAATCTTATAATGCGGCGGCTTGGAATTGGCTCAAAATTGAGCTGTCTAAGCCGTAAGTAAATACTCAACCAATTTTATTTAAAAAAATAAATTACGGAAGATAAATAAAAACTGAAACCAGTCTCCCACTTATCCGTCCAAGCTGGAACTAAATACTCAAATAATTTAATTTTAAATAAAACTTACGGGAGATTAAAAAAAAATTTAAAATCGTAAGTAAATACTCAAGTAATTTAAATTTAAAAAAACTTATGAGAGTTAAATAAAAACTTAAACCAACTTCCCTTTTATCTGTCTATTGTAAGTGATACTCAACCAATTTATTTATTTTTTAAAAAAATTCGTAAGATTAGAAAATAAAATCTAAAACAAACTTCATTCTTATCTTCCATAACCACTTTATAATAATGCCAGGAACGCCCCAGTTCCAAAATACGTAGGATCAGGAATACGTAAGCATGTCAGCCGTATGTATATGGTAACTCCGATATATGAAAATCTATGTTGTATTATGAATAACAATTCAAACGTGGTATATATCTAAACATCATAAGTCACAATCATACTAAATCTCATCCACAGATGCAAGTCAATAAATAAACTAAATTAATTAGATCAAAATGATCAAGTCTGAATAATCCAAAATGATAGTCGGGGGGAGACCAATCCAATGCCAACAACTATAGCAAAATTAGAATGAGAGAGGAGGATGAACTCAAATATAAAATAAAATCATGATAAAAGAGTATCAAC